>JAJPUD010008900.1:64493-81798 GCA_023553655.1 Myrmecobius fasciatus | reverse complement strand
GGGGGTGGGGGGAAGGAGGGGAAAAACTTGGGGAAAAAAAGTTTTTGCAAAGGTCAATGTAGAAAAATCATATGTTTTGTAAATAAAAAGCTTTATTAAAAAATTAAAAAAAGTAATAAAAAAGTCATTCACTTCCATTTGGTCAATTCTAACTTTTAGTGTATTATTTTTTCAATTACCTTTTTTAGCTCCTTTTGCAACTGGTCAATTAGATCTTTTTGTCCATTACATTCTTTTTTCCATTCCTTCTTGCAATAATCTCATTTAATTTTCCCATTTTTCTTCTAACTTTCTTTTAAGATCTTTTATGCAATCTTGTAAGAAAATCTTTTGAAATGGGGACCATCTCAAGTCTCTCTACGGGGCTTCTTCTGGAATTGCTTTGCCTTTAGGAACCTCAGGATTTGAGGTATGTTTTTTTTTCTCCATAAAAATTGTTATGGTGAGATTATTTTATTCATTTTTTTTATCCTTGAGGTGTATTCAGTGCAAAGGAGCAACTACTCCTTTAATTTGCCCTGGGCCAGTTCTGCTGATTGATTTCCAGTGCTGGGTAATTGGGGCTTAGTCTGGTGTTCTTCCTAGGCTCACTGGTTTTCAATTTGTCTTTTCCAAAAGACAAATCTGCCAAACCACCTACTTGCAATTAGGACAGAGTGGCCTAAGAAGCTCACAAAAGATTCCTAGGTGTGTGGAAGGTACAATGCTCTGACTTCCTGCCCTGGTCTCCCCATGCTGCACTCTGGGCTCTGCAGATTATCCCCCTGCTGATTTAAACACACTTGTTCTGAAGTTCTTCTAAGGTATCTTCTTTTAGAAATGTGTTTTACTCCAGAAATTGTGGATTCTTTGACTTCAAATCTTAATCTGCTGTTGGTTTGAGAAAAAAAATAGAACAGGTTACAGAGAGTCATGTCTGCTCTCTGCCATTTTGGTTCTTCCCCCCAGCATTTATTTTTATAAAATTTTGAGTTTGATATTTTTCTTCCTCCTTCCCTGATCCCCTCTTTTCTGAAGATGGCAGAGAGACAGATATAGTTTACACATGTGTTATCATGTAAAGCATATTTCGATATAAGTCACAATTGTGTAAAAAGAGTTGTTTGGTTTTCTTTCTCAAAGAGTACCATGACATCTGGGTGTTGATGCCAAGGTATGATTCAGACCAATGATGATCAATTCTCAAGGTCATAGTTTTCTTCAACAATGAGATATTTCAAAACAGCCCCAATTGTTCAGTGATGAAGAAAGTCATATACACCCAGAGAGAGGGAATTGATTGTGAAACACAACATAAGATTTTCATGCTCTCTATTGATGTTTGCTTGTATTATGTTTCCCTTCCCAGATTTTTTTTTTCTTGTAGATCCGATTTTTCTTGTGCAGCAAGATAACTGTATAAATATGTATACACATTCGATTTGTCAAGTATTTTGACGTGGTTAACATGTATTGGACTTCCTGCCATCTAGGGGAGGGGAAGAAGGGTAGGGAGGAAAATTTGTAACAGAAAGATTTGCAAGGGTCAATGTTGAAAAATTATTCATGCATATGTTTTGCAAATAAAAAGCTTTAATAAAAAATATAATACTTATTCATAAGCATATACAATGCTGTCATTTCTTCATTTGAAAACTTATTTTTCATATTCTTTAATCAGTTGGGAATGATTTGCGTTATTATAAATTTGACTCATTTTTCTACATATCTGAAAAATGAGACCTTTATAAGAGAAACTTGCTGTAAAGATTGTTTCCCAACTTTTTGTTTTCCTTCTAATCTTGGCTGCATTGGTTCTGTTTGTACAATTTTTTTTTTAATTTAATACTATAAAATTTCTCTATTTTGCATTTTGTGATACTTGTTCTTTGGTCATCAATTATTCCTCTTCCCATAGATTTAACAGACTATTTAACTATAATTAGACTATTCCTTGCTTTTCCAATTTGCTTATGGTGTCATCTTTTATATCTAAATCATGTACCCATTTTGATCGTATCTTATTACATGGTGTGAGATGTTGTTCTATACCTAATTTATGTCATTTTCTTTTCTTAGCAGTTTTTGCCAAACACTGAGTTCTTATCCTAAAAGCAGAGCTCTTTGGGTTTATCAAACAGTAGGCTACTTTTGTCACTGATTACTTTGTATTTTGTAACCAGTCTATTCCAATGATCCAAATTCTATTTCTTATCCATTAGCAGATCGTTTTGATGATTATCATTTTATAGTATAGTGTGACATTGGATATTGCTAGATTCCCTCCCTTTATATTTTTATTAGTGTTATTAATATTCTTGATTTTTTGTTCTTTCAGATAATTGTATTATTTTTCCTAGCTCTATCAGATAATTTTGCTAGCTTGATGAATATGGTATTGAATAAGTGAATTAGATTAGGCAGACTTGTCATTTTTATTATATTGACTCAGTCTACCCATGAATAGCTGATATTTTTCCAGTTGTTTAGATATGACTTTTATTTGTGTGAAAAATGTTTTATAGTTGCATTCATACAGTTCCTGGATTTGTTCTGAGTGGTAAAATACTAAGTATTTTACATTATTTGCCATCATTTTAAATAGAATTTCTATTTCTTTCTGCTCAGCTTTATTGATGATAGATATAGGAGTCCTGATGATTTATGTGGGTTTATTTTATATCCTGCTAAAGTTATTAACTGTTTCAAGTAATTTTTAGTTGATACTCAAGGTTTTTCTGCAAAGAGTGAAAGGTTTGTTTCCTCATTGTCTGCTCTAAATCCTTTAATTTCCTTTTCTTCTCTTATTGCTATAGCTAACATTTCTAAAATTTAATTAAATAATAACGATGCAAAATTGATCGATACTTTTCATTCTCTGTTTTAACTCTTCCTCGTTCAGGTATCAGAACCATGTTTGCATCATAAAAGGAGATTAGCATGACTCCTTCTTTGCCTATTTTTCAAATAGTTAAGATAATATTAAAAGTAATTTGTTTTTTAAGTGTTTCATGATCTGCTATCAATTTCATTTAGATTTTCAGATATATTGTCTCAGAGATGTGCAAAATATTTCCTAATGATTGCTTGATTTCTTTCTTCTTAATTGTTGATGATTTCATCCTTTTAATTTTTGATACTGGATATTGGGATTTCTTTTTATTTTTCTTTTTTTAATTAAAATAACAAATTGTTTATCTATGTTATTGTATTTTCTTCCTTAGCTTCTTGATTTATTTATTAGCTCAATAATATTTCTCCCTTTAAGTGTTAATAATTTAACTTTTGATTTTCAAGATTTCCAATTTGGTGCTTAAGTGAGAATTTTTATTACTTCTTTTTTCTAGTATTTTTTTTAGTACAATCCCAATTCATTGATCTGTTCCTTTACCTCCCATTTAGAGAAGTGAATTTTTCCTTATGTATTGCTTTGGCTGCATCCCATAAATTTTGGTATGTTGTCTCATTCTTGTCATTTTATTTAATTAAATATTGATTATTTCTATGATTTATTCTTCAACCCATTAATTCTTAGGATTAGATTATTTAACTCCAATTAATTTTTAATCTATCTTTCCATTGTCCTTTGTGGAATGTAGTTTTATGATTATAGCATAGCATAATGATCTGAAAAGAAAACATTTAATATTTATGCCTTTTCACATGTGCTTTTAAGGTTTTTTGTGCTCTACTACATGGTCTATTTTGTGTAGACATATGCTGTTTAGAAAAATTCAGTTCTAATTCAATTTTTTCAGAATTTCAGAATTCTAATTCAGTTTTCTCCAGCATTCTGTCATATATAACTCATTTTATATTATATTTACTTCAACTTCCATTTTTTTCAGAGTTCCACAAATTTACATTCAAAGTTATGATTACTGCCTGAGTATTTCCTTCCATCTCATTCTTCATCCTGTTGGTTTTCTCTTTTCTTTTATTCTTTCCTTCCTCACCAGTGTTTTGCTTTCCCTTGAAATGACCTCCTTTCTGTCAGTCCCCTTTATATTACTTTTTTACTTATCTTCCTCCCCTCCTACTTCCCTGTTAAATAAGGTATATTTCAATATTCAATTTCAATTGAATATTCAATATGTGTCTATTGCATTGTCTTTGAGCCAATACATATGGGAATAAGGTTCAAGTGATCCTCATTGTACATGACTTGTCTTCTCCTCCACTGTACTATATCTCTTGTGAGACTTCATGTAAAACATTACACAATTCTACCTCTCCTTTCCTTCTGCCCCCAATGTACTCTTTTTTCTCATCCCTTAATTTTTTGTCATTCCCTCAAATTCATAGTTTTAAGATGTTTATGATGTGATCTTTTATATGTATTTGGTTATGGAGTTAATTGTGATATATAATGAACATAATTTATACCAGTCTGATTTTCAATTTCCCCAAGAGTTTTTCTTGGAAAATTAGTTCTTACATCATTAGTCAGGGTCTTTGGGTCTTTGAACATCGTATTACTATGTTCACTTGCTTCTGAATTTTTTGTTCCTAGTTTGATTCATTGATCAACATTTCTATACAGGTTTTCTTTATGATAAAGAAAATCAAGATGGAAAAAAAAGTTTTTGCCACATGAAATTTATAAGGACAAAGGTCCTTGGAGACTCAAAATTAAAACGGACCTTAAATATGAGGAGGCAGAAAATCCAGAGTCAAAATTTGGGTTCAGATTCTGCTACTGATACTTACTGCTTATGTGATTTGTGCCAAGTTATTTAACCTTTTTGAACTTCAGTTACTTCATGTGAAAACTTAAAATTGGTCTAGATAACATTTTAAGTCCCTTCTACTACAAAATCTATGATAAATTCATTTACCTAGAGGTCATCTTCTTCATTTCTTAACCATCCTTTCAAATCATTGCATGTCAATGAAATATTCATCAGAGAAACAGTGGAGAAAAAGAACCTTTAAGATAATATTTAACTCCATGAAATAAAATGTATTTTTACAAGCAAACAAATAACAACAATGGGATCTTGTGTTCCTCATGTTTTTCAATTATTTGTGCAATCATAGAAATGTAGTTCAGTGAAGAATATTAAACAACTGCCCATTTCCTATATTTTTATTAACGATATCCATGATATTGATGCTGGGCAAGTCACTTAACCCCAATTGCCTCAGTGAAAAAAAAAAGAAAAAAATAAGATGTCCATGATATGGTTGGAAAATATGCTCATTAAAACTTTTTATAAATGAGAAAATAGATATAAGGGTCTGTATTTATTGATCTTCTATCAAAAAAATAAAAATGTCATCCCTTAGTTAGAAATAAAATCTAAAGATTTTTCCCCAGAGTTTTTTTTTAATATTTTCTCTTTTCCTGTTATTTTTAGAACCTAAGCCTCCAAGGCACGTTTTAAGAATGATGAAAATGAATGGGGATGTCAAAATTTCAAATATAGTGTGTGGCATTTCCATACCTCACCTAGAACTTATAGATGCTTTGTTCTTATCTCAGTGCATGGACATTTCTTTGACCAGCTTGCTTAATCTGCTTATTCCATCATTTCTCTTGAGTTTCTTTGGGGTAAATAGAAGGATCTTTAATTGTGATTTCTCCCAGAAATTCTTCCCTATAAGTGGAGTTGGATAATGCCATTGCTGGTATGTCTTTCTTTTTTATTCTTTCACGGAGGAACTAAGCAGAGAGGTCAATAGCACCTCTTATGCTCTCACCATTGAAACTGAAGAAAGCAACTGCAGTACTACTGTGTACTACACACTACTGTGTGTAAGAAAGAATAATTACTGAATGTATATGTGTAGTCAAGAAATGTGTAAACTCTCTCTAGCTTATAATTGCCCTCAGACAAAGGACAGTGTTCTCTCATTGATGCACAAGGGATTTACCAGCCTAGTTTTCATTAGTGTTAATGGGGTGGGGGTATGTGCATAAACCCTCTTCCCTTTTCCCTTAATTTCAGTGGTAGAGTGAATGCCAAAAGGATCTCTGCTTTTTCTCTCATTGATTGGTTTCATATGGAATACTAAAGCACATTTTGGTAGTGGAAATCCCCACTACCCTTTTTTAATCACATACTGTAATCTTTGGCTGTGTTCACACTCACTGAGTCTGACCTTTTCCATAGCTTTTCCAGAGGTGGTCAGAGACAATGCACCAGACTTTATTCTGCTCTACCCCCAAACATTTGAAAAATACAGTTTTATTCTTTTTATCATTTGAATAACATAATTTACTTTCTTCAATATTATGACAGGACTCACTGTAGAATCTAATATTTCTTTCTGAAAATACATTTCACTGATTGGCTTCATATGAATTCTTTGATATTTTGCCCCCCTGTTCTTCTTCTAAAAAGAAGATGCACAAACACACAAATATACACTTACACACAGAGAAACAAAATACTCAAATGTTTACGTCTTTCAGAGACCCAAATGGAATTCTATGTGTCTGCCTAGTCTAACTATCCCCAGATGATTTTGTAATCATCTTTCTGAGCTTTCATGGAAAAATCCTACCTTCAAGTCCTACCTTTATTAAACTTTCTTGGTGCCCCCAAATCCTTTATCAAAATCTTTAGTCTTATGATGGTCAGAAAAGATTTCATATTATATTAGAAAGTTCACTGCCTAGATGTTTAAAAATAAAGTCACTACAGTATTTATTGTTCAAACTTAATTATGATTTGTTTTATATTAAAAACATGCACTTGTGTATTTACAAATAAAATGAAAGATATGTGAAAGGAGTGGAGAGACAAGGGACTATATCTTATTCCTTTAGAATCTTCTCTTTGCTGTGAAAATTATTTTGGAAGCCTGCTTTGTAGGCGCAAGAATTCCCCAAAATGCATAAAAATGAATGTTTTGATGAGAAACTCTGGAAGAATGTGTGTGCTTATATGATTAGAATTGGCTTGAAGAGAATTCTGGGGGAAAAAAAAGATAAATATAGAGTTTCAGGGAGCATATGCATTCTCCATCTTCAAAGAGAGATATGTGAAAAGGAGGAGAAATTTAGCAAACCAGATTAGAAGGTTAAGTGGCCTAAATTTTAAGGCTATATATGGAATTTTTAGAGTCAGGCACCTAGCATGGTTTTTGTGCTTCTCTGCTGGTTCTATCTCAAATACCCTGTAATAAGAAGATATTACTGAAGAGAAGTAGTTCCCTTAGGAAACAAAATAGTCAGAGCTGTATAAGAATAACTGTGATCATGAAGAGTTGAGGCTAATGGATTGAATCATATTTGGGTAAAACACCTCCCACTTAGAAATATTCTCCCTTCCCCAGTGGTCTAAGCTGAGACAGAGAGTGGTGATTAAAGGCTTCTTCTTTACAATCCAAACAGGAAACCCCTGCTCGCTTCCCAATGTCAGAATATCTCTGGCTGTTATACCCTTACTCTATGCTGACCAAGTCGTCCTTCTTCTTCTTCTTCTTCTTCTTCTTCTTCTTCTTCTTCTTCTTCTTCTTCTTCTTCTTCTTCTTTCTTCTTCTTCTTCTTCTTCTTCTTCTTCTTCTTCTTCTTCTTTCTTCTTTCCTCTTCTTTCTTCTTTCTTCTTCTTTCTTCTTTCTTTTTATTCTTCTTCTTTGTTAAAGCTATTTACTTATAATACATATGCATGGGTAATTTTTCAACATTGACCCTCAAAAAATTTTCTGTTCCAAATTTTCCCCTTCTTTCTCCCACCTCCTCCCCTAGGTGGCAGGTAGTCCAATACATGTTAAATATGTTAAAATATACAATAAATCAAATATATGTATACACATTTAATATATTTAACTGTTATAGTTATACAGCTACCTTGCTGCACAAGAAAAATCATATCTAGTAAGGAATAAAAAACCTGAGAACAAAGACAAAATGCAAACAAACATCAAAAGAAAGCATGAAAATCCTATGTTGTGGTCCACATTCAGTTTCCACAGGTCTCTCTCTGAGTATAGAAGGCTCTCTTCATCACTGAACAATCAGAACTGGTTTGAATCATCTGTTGAAAAGAGCCAAATCCATGGGAATTGATCATCATGTAATATTATTTCTGTGTCCAGTGATGCCCTGGTTCTGCTCATTTAACCTAGTATTAGTTCATGTAAGTCTCTCCAGGCCTCTCTGAAATCATCTTGTTGGTCATTTCTTACAGAACAATAATATTCCATAACATTCATATACTATAATTTATTCAGCCATTCTCCAATTGATGGGCATCCATTCAGTTTCCAGTTTCTTGCCACTACAAAAAGGGCTGCCCCAAACATTTTTGCACACGTGGGTCCCTTTCCTTCCTTTAAGATCTCTTTGGGATAAAAGCCCAGTAGACACACTGCCGGGTCAAAGGATAGCAGTTTGATAGCTTTTTGAGCACAGTTCCAAATTGCTCTCCAGAATGGTTGGATCCATTCACAATTCCACCAACAATGTATCAGTGCCCTAGTTTTCCCACATGTCCTCCAACATTCATAATTATCTTTTCTTATCATCTTAGCCAATCTGACAGGTGTGTACTGGTATCTCAGAGTTGTCAATTTGCAGTTTTCTGATCAATAGTGATTCAGAGTACCTTTTCATATGACTAGAAATAGTTTTAATTTCTTCACCTGAAAATTGTCTGTTTATATTCTTTGACAACTTATCAATTGGAGAATGGCTTGAATTTTTATAAACTTGAGATAATTGTCCATATATTTTAGAAATGATGCCTTATCAGAACCTTTGAATGTAATGTAAAATTTTTCCCAGTTTATTGCTTCCTTTGTAATCTTCTCTGCATTTGTTTTGTTTGTACAAAAACTTTTTAACTTAATATAATCAAAATTATTTATTTTGTGATCAATAATGATCTCTAGTTCTTCTTTGGTCATAAATTCCATCTTCCTCCCCAGATCTAAGAAGTAAACTTTCCTATGTTCTTGAAATTTGTTGATAATATTATTCTCTATGTCTAGATCATGCATCTATTTTGACCTTATTTCGGTATCTGGTATTAGGTGGGAGTCAATGCCTAGTTTCTTCCATACTAGTTTCTAATTTTATCAGCTGTTTTTGTCAAAAAGTAAATTCTTACCCCAAAATATGGGGTCTTTGGGTTTGTCAAACACTGGATTACTAGAGACATTGACTATTTTGTCCTATAAATCTAACCTATTCCACTGATCAACTACTCTGTTTCTTACCCAGTACCAAATGGTTTTGATGACCACAACTTTATAATATAGTTTCAAATCTGGTACAGCTAAGTCACATTCATTTGCTTTTTTTTTTCTTTAATTCCCTTGAAATCTATTGATTACCAGGTCCCTCAAACTGTCCTCCCCTTTTAGAGACCCTCCCTCCATTTTACACCTTTCCCCTAATTCTTCTACTTTCCCTTCTATTAGTCTTTCACTTTCTTTTCCCCTTTCCCTCCTACTTCCCTATAAAAGGAAACAAGTTTCTTTGTGATACCAAATATGTCTGTTATTCTCTATTGGAGCCAAATCTGATGAGAGTAAAATTCACACAATGCTTATCCCTCTCCCTTGTTTCCCTCAATAATAACAGGTTTTCTTTGCCTCTTTGTGAGATGTAATTGTCTTTCTTTTACCTCCTTTTTCATCTTTTTCCAGTATAACTTCTTTTCTACTTCTAGTTTCTTTTTCATATTATCACAATAAAATTGAATTATACCCACATTCTTTAAAAATACCCATTACAGAAAAATAGTTCTCAAGAATTCTTCTTTCCTTTTTACCTTTTTATGCTTCTCTTTGGAGATCACTTTTTTTGTTCAGTTCTGTTTTTTTCATTAGAAATAGGTGAAATTCATCTGTATCATTGAATGTCCATCTTCTTCCCTGAAAGGTAATGCTCATTTTAGCGGATAGTTTATTCTTGGCTGTAATCTCAGTTTCTTTGCTAGGTCCTGGGTAATCCTAATCGTGTCTCCTCAGTATTTAAATTGTTTCTTTCTGGCTGCTTGCAACATCTTTTCCTTGGTATAATAGTTCTGAAATTTAGCCACAATATTCTTTGGGGACTAATTTTGGGGTGTCTTTCAGGAGGTGATCGGTGGATTCTTTCAATGGCTATTTTATCTTCTGATTCTAAAATATCAGAATGTTTTCCTGTAAGATAGTGTCTGGGTTCTTTTTTTTTCATTATGCCTTTCAGGAAGTGCAATAAACCTTAGATTCTTTCTCCTAAATCTATTTTCCAGGTCAGTTGTTTTTCCTAGGAGCTATTTCATATTTTCTTCTATTTTAATTTTTTTTTTGTTTTTGTTTGACTGATTCTTGAAGTCTTATTGAATCATTCCTTTCCATTTATTCCAGTCTAATTTTTAGTGTATTATTTTCTTCAGTTACCTTTTTTAGCTCCTTTTGCAATTGGCCAATTAAATTTTTTTGTTCATTATTTTCTTTTTCCATTTTTTCCATTCTTTTTTGCAATGATCTCATTTCATTTCCTCATATTTCTTTTAACTCTCTTTTAAGATTTTTTATGCTATCCTCCAGAAAAGTATTGTGACATGGTGTCTAGCTCATACCTTCCTTTGGGACTTTTTCTGGAGTTACTTTAGATTTAGGGACCTCAGGATTTGAGGTCTGTTCTACTCTCTCTCCATAAAAACTGTCTATGGTGAGAGTTCTTTTTGGTTTTTTATTCATTTTTAGAGGCTTGAGGTCTGTTCAAGGCAAAGGAAGGACAGCTGCTTTAATTTTCCCTGAGGCAGTTCTGTTGATTGATTGATTGATTTCCAGTGCTGGGCAGTTCTGCTTATTAATTGATTGCTTTAGGTTGCCCTATAATGGCAGCTAAGTCCAGAGCTCTTCAATGGCTCAGTGGTTCACAATCTACCCCCCTCAAAAGACAGCTCTGGCAAACTACCAGCTTGCAATCAGGACAGTTTGGCCGAGGAGGCCCACAGACTCCCAAATGCATGCAAGCCACAATGCTTCACCTCCTTGTCCTGGTCTCCTTGTGTTGCTGTCTGGCATAGGCAGACCACCCCCTTGCCTGATTGAAACAGACTGTTCTGAATTTCTTCAAGGAATCTTCTTCTAGAAATGTGTTGTTCTCCAGATATTTGTGGATTCTTTGACTTCAACACAGTTTAGAGGCTTAATCTGCTACTGGTTTGTGGGAAGGTTAGAGGAGGTTACAGAAACTTGTGTCTGCTCCCCAACATCTTGGCTCCACCCCCGGAAGTCCCCAAGTCCTCTTCTTGTTGAGTGTTTTGATTGATAATCTCACTACCTCATACTCTTTTTCTTCCACTTCATTATCCCTGATACATCAAACTAATTTAGTTACTCAATTGTGATCATGTGATTATTTCAGGACTACTAAAGGTTAGAAGGTCTGGAATAAATAGCATCCAGTGCTTTACTTGAAAGCTGGTCTTGGTGGGAAAGTAGCAGTTGAACAATGAGCCTCCTATGGGAACATACAAATGTCAAAGTTAATTGTGACCAGATGTTGATAAATAATACAAAACTTAATTCACTATAAAAAAATCGATATATAAATGATAAAGGAGAAGGGAGATAGAGGGAAAGTATATGACCAAATGGTCTTTCCTGGTTTCCTCTCCTTATGATATTTGATCTTATATCACTTTTGAGGATTTAACCTACCTCTTTGCTGAAATATTCTGCAAAATGCATACACCATTCAATATACACAATTCTACAAGTTCAGCAATATGAAATAAAAAGAACACTGATTGTTCAGTCAACAAGATGTGACTCAATCCTATTTCTCACAATAAGTAGGTGTGTGACTTTTAATTAATCAATCAATAAGCATTTATAAAATTCCTACAATGTCAGGCAAAGTGGTAAGTGCTGAGTATAAAAAGAAAGGTCAAAGGACATTATTTTTCCTTGAGGAGCTCACATTCTAATGTGAGAGACAACAAGTAAACAAATCTATACAAACAATCTCTATACAGAAGAAATAGAAAATAATTCCCAGAAATAAAGCATTAGAATTAGAATTAAGAAGTAAGAAGTATAGGAATTAATAACAATGAACTTCTGTTTTTTTCATTTTTAAAAATATATACATGATTATTTGTTTTAACTATAGAATAGGGTTGTTTTGAAATGCTTAATAAACAGTAATCATACAACAGAATTAGCATCATGATCATCATCAGTAGTAGTAGTAGCAGTAGTAGCAGTCATAGTGGTGATGGTGATAGTCATAATAGTATTTTTATCGCATTTATTTTTTTTTCAAAACATGCATTTCTCAGCATTAACACTTGAAAAACCTCGTGTTACAATTTTCTCCCCCTTTTCCCATTACTTTCCCTAGATGGCAAGCAGTCCAATATATGTTAAACATGGTAGAAATATATCATAAATCCAATATATGCATACATATTTATACAATTATCTTGCTGCACAAGTAAAGGGAAATCAAACTGGAAAAATGAGAAAGAAAATGAAATGCAAGCAAACAGCAACAAAAGAAGTGAAAATGGAATGTTGTGATCCACACTCAATTCCCACAGTCCTCTCTCTGGGTGCAGATGGCTCTCTTCATTACAAAGCCATTAGAACTGGTCTGAATCATCTCACTATTGAAGAGAGCCATGTCTATCAGAATTGATCATTGTATAATCTTGCTGTTGCTGTGAACAATGATCTCCTGGTTCTGCTGATTTCACTCAGCATCAGTCCATGCAAGTCTCTCCAGGCTTCTCTGAAATCATCCTGCTGAATGTTTCTTATAGAACAATAATATTTCATAACATTCATATATCATATTTTATTCAGCCACTCTCCAATTGATGGGCATCCATTCAGTTTCCAGTTTCTTGCCACTATAAAAAGGGCTGCCACAAACACATAGTAGTCTTCTTATGTTCTTTGATCAGATACACATAAAACTGGGAAAGTTATTATACTGCTAATATTGTTTTATATTAAATATTCTAATAATTATTGAACATATAAATAAAATATATGGTTTTTAAAATTGAATATGACCATTAGGATACAAAATCACATTCTGTAGGTTCAATGAAAGCATCCATAATAAAAATTCATGCATGAGATAAGATTATAAAATGATAGCTATCTCATCCTATCCTAATCCCATGCTCTCTTTTTAGTGTCTTCACATATATGTATATATATATATATATATATATACATTTGTATATATATATATAAATTTATACATTTATATTTTGTTTATAAATATTTATTTATGTAGTACCCACATTTTCTATTGTTTATAACTGCTAGATGTGAATGCATTATTTCATTATTTCATGACCTTGTAGGCACTCCTCCAAGGAGGATCTCCAGGCACTTCTACCATTATGATAGTTTATCCTTGCCAATAGAAGTATTTCTAGAGCACTCAAACTTCTCCCTTGTGGTCTTCATAGTAGCAGCAGCTATAACATATATTAATGTGTATAGATCCTAAAATGTTAATTTGTGATTGTTATATCAGAAACTAGCTTTAAAAATTACTCTCTTTTGGTATGACTGATATATTAATTTGATTCATGTCATCAAATATCAACATTTTCAAAATTCTAATTCTAATTAATCAATAAACATTTATTAAGTATTTATTCTATTCCACACTCTGTGCTAAGCACTGGGGATACAAAAAAGAGATAAAATACAATACCTGCCCTCAAGAAGCAATCTAATTACAATCTAATGGGGAGGGGGACAACATGCAAACAAATACATACAAAGCAAGACATGTATCATTATATTTATAATATGTAAAATATATATAAAACCAACTCCACAATTGTTGAGTATCCCCTCAATTTCCAATTCTTTGCTATTGTATCGAAAGCTACTATGACAGATTTGCACATATAGACACTTTTCCACTTCTAAAAATCTCTTTAAAATACAGAACTATTAGTGGTATTGCTTTAAACATGGTTCCAAATTTCTCTCCAGAATAATTGAAACAGTTCACAACTCCATCAATTGTGCATCAGTATGCAATTTGTCCACATTTCCTGTAACATTTTTTTATTTTTTTCTGTCAACTTTGTGTCACTTTGATAGATGTGAGATGCTATCTCAGAGCTGTTTTAATTTGTACTTCTCTAGTCAGTAGTGATTTAGCTTTGGTTCCTTCTCCCAAAAACTTTCTGTGCATACCTTTTGACCATTTATCAACACAAAATGATTTGTATTCTTGTACATTTGATCCATTTCTCTATGTAGTTTAGAATGTGGTCATTCTAATCACAGTTATGATTACTAACTGCATACTTCCTTCCATCCTAATTTACCCCCAGCTTAATCTTTTTTTCTTTCTCTTTTTACTTTGCTTCTCCTCAAAATTGTTTGCTTCTACACCTTGCTCCTTCCACCTGCCACAATCCATTTTCTCTTCTATCAGCTCCTCTACTATAATCCCCCTTCCTTCCTACTTCCCCACAAAATAAGTTTCTATAATCATGTGTGTGTGAATATTATTCCCTCCTTTGATCAATTCCAATATAAGTAAGATTCGAAATTTGTCTTCCAACCCACCATTTTTCCTCCCCTGTAAACTATTCATTTGTGCCTCTTTTAGGAGATAATTTACTCCTTTCTACCTCTCCCCTCTTCTCCCAGTTCATCTCTCTTTTTCATTCCTTAATTTTATTTATTTATTTTTTGGATAACATCCCATAATAGTCAACCCATACCTCAGACCCTCTTTTACCTGCAATAATAATAATAAATTTCTTTTGGTAACACATATAAAACAACTACACATGTAAGAACTGGGAGAAGGAAGAGAAAGATAGAATGAGGAAACTAGAGAAGAGCTTTCATAGAGGAAGGGAAAATAAGGAGTAATGTCAGGCATTTAATTGAGTATGTGCAGGCAGTGCTTGAACTTCACTGTCATCAGAATTGGTGCAAAGAGATGGTGCAGGCACAGGTGCACTCGAATGCACACCCCCACACACATACCAATATCCACACACTCAATTAAGTATAGATATATATCTTAATCTGTAGGAAAGTAGGATTGTGGAAGGGGATAAAAGATCTGGGTGGAGAGAACCACAAAAAGGAGGCAATGCACAGAAGCAAAACAGACTTTCCTGGAGGCATGGGATAAAAGCAAAGTAAGAAGGCTGAATAAGTTGTGACATAAGATTGTAAATGGACTTCTTTGTTGCATCAAGAGAAAAAAAAATACATGGTAATACTTATATGAACTGATGCAAAGTGAATTTAGAAGAACTGGAAGAAAGAACATTATGCACAGTAACAACAATTTTGTAATGATAATTATGTAAAGCTATGAAAGGCTGCTCTTATGAATATAATAATCGCAGACAATTCCAAAGGACTGGTGATGAAAAATTGGTTTCCACTTCAAGAAGTGTTGAATTCCGACTACAAATTAAAGTGTAATTCTCCCAATGTGTCCTTTTCCCTCTTCTCCTTTTTCTCCCTCCCTCACTCCTTTACCCTCTCTCTCTTTGCCCCTCTTTTTCTGTCTCTATCTCTATTTCTGTCTTTCTATCTCTGTGTTTCTGGGTCTGTGTCTGTCTGTGTGTATCTGTGTGTGTGTGTGTGTGTGTCACTCTCTCTGTGCTGTGCCTGTCTGTTCACCCTTATCTCTCTCTTTCTACTTTTTTTTCTTAGAATACTTGTGATGGGATGTACAGGGTTCAAGAATGCATTTATTGAGCTTTGAATGATGGACAAGTTAAAAATTTTTACTAAGGAGATTGCATTCAAGAAGTAGATTCTGAAAACTCAGGAGGGTAATATTTCAATGAATTAGAATGAGCTTTATTCCTAAAATCAGAAAATGAGGGCTTGAATTACCACTCTGTTACTTTTAGTGGTCTTTGG
The DNA here is from genome assembly GCA_023553655.1 of Myrmecobius fasciatus. Lineage (NCBI taxonomy): Eukaryota > Metazoa > Chordata > Mammalia > Dasyuromorphia > Myrmecobiidae > Myrmecobius > Myrmecobius fasciatus. Next base: position 65,991 of record JAJPUD010008900.1, on the reverse strand, counting down.
TCTCAGTTTTTTCGTCTGTAGAATGAAGCAGTTTGATTAGATTATTTCATTTCCCTTTTGGCTATAAACCCTATAATCAAGGTTCTCTGGAGTTCACCTCTATCCTTACCTTTCAAGACTGATAATTCTTACTACTTATTGCATAGTTATTCTGGAAACCCAGCAGGAAAAAAAAATCTATTTTATTGACAGAAGTCATTTGATTGGTTTCAACTAATTCAGAAGAGAGCTGTGAAACAAGCATTTTCAAAGAGGACCCTGATTGCTTATTAATTAATGAAGAGCAACTTTACTGACAAGGTTCCAAGTACTTGATGGATTCTCCAGGTGCATTAAGTCCACTCAGAGAAGTCAGGCACTATGGGAGGTGACTTAAAACACTCTCTGGATAGCAAGCTATGTACTATAAATGAAGGCTGCTAAGTAGTACCTAGTGGTCTTAAAGGGTTTTGAGATGGGGAGCCTTGGGACAACTTGACTGATTTTGTTTAGAAAAAAAAAAAAAAAAAGATAAATGCTTGAACAAAAGCATGCATCAGAATTAGAAATGAAATGATTTGAAAGTCAATGCAGCAGAGTCTCCAAATTGCTCTTGGCCCTCTAGCTTAATACACAACCTCACTTGCATGATAATTAAGTCTGGGAGTTTAGTTCTTAGAGAGCAAAAATATCATTCTTCCTGGATGGGCAGAAAGCCTGTAATCCTTATATCCACAGAAGTCTCAAAAAGGGTAAACTGAAAGACACCCTTGTGTTTCAAAAAGGCTTAGCATTTTATGAATGTGTGTGTGTTCCCAGGCACAGAAGCATGCACTCATCTATACCTCTCTACAAATCTACAATCTATTTCCTCACACAAAGAAATAAATGTATTAATGTATGGATTAATAAGTGCTCTGAAAATAATTGGTTTAAATGTAATTCTTTTACATTTTATGATTTATTTCATTATAATTTCAACTCCATAGAATTTCAGAACTGGAAAGTACCTTGAACCCAAAACTCATTTTATATGTGAATAATGAAGATGAATGAAGAAAAGAGGCTTTTCAATTTGTCTGAAACAAAACATACCACCAAAGACTGAATTAGAACTCAAGTCTTCTGACAGATTTTTCAGTGTTGTTCTCTTACAATATTAAATAAATTCTGTTCATTTAGGCATCAATTTAATTCTAATCATTTTCAATTAAGTCCAGATAAAATAAAAATTCTTCTCAAATTCAATATGATTCTGAGATCTGTGTCAATGAAGGGAAAAACTGATATGGACAAGTGGAAACTGAAAGCCTTTTGAATATTCATTAAACACCTGGAATGTATATTGCACTGTGCTAGGAAATACAAAGATTAGACAGTAAAGGGTCATGTTTATATAACATTCCTAAACTTGTAATCTGAATGATAATTTTCTCTATTTCTCTCCCTCCCTCCCTCCCTCCATTCCTTCCCTTCCTTCCCTCCTTCCTTCCTTCCCTTCCTTCCCTTCCTTCCCTTC
>JAJPUD010008900.1:39261-64093 GCA_023553655.1 Myrmecobius fasciatus | reverse complement strand
TCCTTCCCTCCTTCCTTCCCTCTTTTCTTCCTTCCTTCCTTCCTTCCTTCCTTCCTTCCTTCCTTCCTTCCTTCCTTCCTTCCTTCCTTCCTTCCATCCTTCCCTCTTTCCTTCTTTCCTTCCTTCCTCGTTTTTCTTTTTTCTCTCTTCTATAATAACTACTTATGGATCACTACTGATTAGGACATGCTCTTTGAGTTGCTCTATTTCCAACTTGAACTGTACACCTCTCCTTAGGCAACCTCTGGTTTTCCTCCACTTGTAGTGACTCACCAGGATTAGGTTATTATAAACACCCAAATGATTTTAGCCCTCTGTATTTTAGAATACTCAATTTCAAGAGATCTACCAATCTCAGCTTCACTAGTAGCCTGGTATGATATGTATGCAGCACAGTGCTTGGCTGGATGAATGAGATCTTTATCATATCAATTATCCTTTGAGAAAACTCTCTAGTTAGGAACTAACTTAAACATTTTAATTTGGAACAATTTTGTATTTATCTAGAATTATATAGCTATAGTTTCTTTCCTGAGTTAATGAGCTTTTCAAACAATATTTCCCAAAGACATCTCAAATGCAATGTGTCTACAACAGAGTTCCTCATATGATCCTACAAAAACGAATTCTTTTCTGTACTTTCTTATTTCTGTTGAGGGGAACATTATCCTTCCAATCACCTAAGTTCATAGTCTTGCAGTTTTTTTTTCTTCATTCTGTCTCATCCCATAGTTCCATGTCCTAACCTTTGAATAAACTATTCTCCTTAGCTGAGTTGCTCTTCACCTTTAGCTTCTTAGAACTCCTAGTTTATTTCAAAACTTGTTTCAAATGCCATCTCCTCAGTGAGGCTTTCCTGATCCCTCCCCTTCCCCAGCTAATGTGTTCTTGCAGAATTTAACTTATATTTGTCTTCATATCTTTACAATATATTTACAAGTACACACATATGCACATATATGTATATAAATATAAATGTGTATATATGTGCCTAAAGACATACATGAATGCATGTGGGTAGGTAGGTATACATGTATTCTGGTTGTCCCTATAGAATACATTTTCTTAAGAGGAAAAACTATTTTGTTTTTTTATCTCCAACACTTTGTATAATGTCTGACATATAGTAGGCACTTAATAAATGTGCAGTGTTTGATTACCAGAAGCAACAGAAGATAATTTAATTGCCCATGGTCTCAGAATACTAATATTAGTTCTTATATGTAATATCAAAAGCAAGCCTTGATACAAAATCTTCTTTCATCTATTCACTGTTTCAGGGAGGACATTTCCACACAGGAATTCATGGAAATAGATAGTACAATTTGAATATAAAGAAATTGAGAAAAACAAAATGATTTTCCCCAGAAATATGGTTAAAATTGAACTTCAGCCTTTTCTCTAACAAAAGTTCCACTCTTTTTTCTACTATAGCTGGCTTCCTCTATAAAGCTTTTTTCCCATTCCAGTGGTCATGTTGCTAAGGTGGATTGGGACTATGGCTAATCAGTTGTTGGTATGGAAAGTCCTAGTTGGTAAGTTTTCTCTTCCTTCAGATATTGTTAGAGTTATGGCTAACATCAGCACTCTCTTACTTCAGATTCAATGTTAGGGTGAAATGAAGTGCATATAAGTCCTTTAAAGGAAACAGAAAAAAAAGTTTACTTTGTCCTAACATTGCAAGGATATTCAGCAAGAATGCAGTGATGCTTGTTTTCTTAAGATACATTGTTCCTTCTCCATATGAAAATGCATCTGGTCTGGTCAATAAAATCGAGTAGGGTGGTTCTCCTGGTCATTAGAAATCTAGCATGTCAGAAGGATTCAACTTCATATTTTTGAGTTAGCAAGAAGCTGTATTCAGGAAAGAAGGAGCCAATTAGATCCCAGGGCCCCCTTTGTTACTTATTAGGGGAAAAGTAATTTCTATTTTGATGAAATGAGGAATCCTGGTCATCACATATGTCATACTCTTTGGCTTGGCAGGGACCTTTTGGGAAAAAAATGGGATGCCTACAAAAGAGAAAAAGTGAGAAGGAAAGGAAAGAAAAGGGGAGAAGATGAAGACTCTATCTTCCTGCAGAGATAAGGAAGAAAAAGATCAATTATACTAGATCAACCATTAAATCATGCATTTAGAATAAAAAGGTACCTTAAGGATCATCTGCTCCAAATTCCTTACTCCACAATTGGGGAAACTGAAACATATAATGGATAAAAATGAATTGACCATGGTAACATAAGCAGGAAGTATCAAAATTAAGATTGGAAATCAGGTCTTCAATCTTCATATCAAAATCACTGGTTGCTATGCATTTTAGGAGCTCTTAGACAAAAAATGAAGTAGTGTGTTATCCTTGAATATCATCATGAAGGCGATGTCTATGGACATACTTGACAGATGTAAAGGATGAAAATGCATATTAATTGAATGAATACACAAACAAGGAAATAAAAGATAAGTAAGAGAGGAAAGAAGGAAGCTGAAAAATAGAGAAAGAAGAGAGGCAGAGACAGAAAGGCTGAGATATATTTCATTTTTATCGGATGACAGGATCATAGATTTTGAACTGGAAGCAGGGGTCTATGGAAATCAATTCTTTCTAGCTCAAGACAATTGCAAGATTTTGAATCTGAACATTTGTGTCCTAGAAATTGACAAATACTATAAATTCAAGTTTGCTTTTTTTTGTCTTTTCGTCTTTCTAAATGTAAGAAAATGATTGGGAAAATATTAACAATATACTTAACACACCTGTGTTATCTATGTGTGTATCTACATAGATTGATTGATACACAATATAGATATAGATCCAGTTATTGAACATCTACCAACATATGCTTGATTAGGATAGACCTTGGAGGTAACGGGGTAACTGCATTCTAATTGAATAGGTGAGTAAACAGGTTCAGAGATGTTAGGTAACTTGTTTAAAATGATATAATTGGTAATTAGAACAGTCATGATTTAAAACAGAATCTTTCTTTCCAAATCCAATTCTTTTGCCATTGTACCATGTTATCCTCCTGATAACCTTTGATATTAGTAAACACATTATTTTCTCTTACTTGATTCTCTCAATAATAACTCCATGAAATAGAGGAAAAGATAAAAACAAATATGTCTGCAAATTCATCAGAGAGTGAAGAATTCTATGAGAAATTCTATGAATAAGCATTTAAAGACTTAGCAACAGAGCTGGCCAACACTTTTAAAGATTTTTGTGCCAGGGTCTTTTTCCAGTCAGATGGCTAGGTTTCACATTAATAATAGAGCCTGATCCACCAGAGTGAGCCTTACCAGCTTCCTTCCCCTCAGCTTTGGGAAAGTAATGAACTGGTTATAAACAGTTGAAAATAAATATTAGAAGGTCACTGTGCCTCTAAGCTTTGATATATTGAGAATTGTGAACTTTAGCAGGAATTCTAAAGTACTGTCACGCAGGAAGCAGTGGAGTAAGTGGATTCATCTATCACTGGCAAAAACATGGGCCATGGTATCACTGCTTGAAGGTTGAGCATAGGAATGCTCAACCCTTATTAAACATCCATAATTTCTCAAGGTTGTGACATGGCTGGCAGGTCTAGGAAGTGGAGTTCTTGAAATACAAGTCGTTAAAATTTATAATGCAATGCCAATCCATGCAAAAAAAAAAGTATGATTTCTCCTAAATTTGTACTGATGTATAATTATTTTTCCATTTGTAAATGCTAATTTACTAATATATATTATCAGGGAAAATCCATATTTTCTCATAACTGAAACATAATTGGTGATTTCCATATAGTAGTAATGTATAATGTTTCTTCAGCATGTCTCTTATTTAAATGATCTCTTGGGAGATGTACTTCTGGCATTTTCATGAGTAGGAGGGGGAGGTTAGTTGAAAACTTGGTATAATTACAGATGCAGAACATTGCACTTATTCTTGAAACTGTGTATATCCAAATCTCAGATTACAAATCAGATGGTGGGTGAATATATTTTCTTTTTCATGATACAGTTCATTTATTCTATCCACTCTCTCTAAGTGTAGGTGACTTAGTGCAAGAAAAGTACAAAATGACTGTGCTTGTCCTGGGGAATGAGAACAAACAACATTAAAAAATATTTTCAAGTGAAAACTCCTTGAAGAAAAACCCATACCAATTGAATGTGATGTAATGGCAAAGACATTTGACCCTAGTCCATCTGTTCTGCTGCTTCCCTTGTCCCTTCTGAACAGGACCAGGGAACTTCCAGAGACCCTAATAAGACACTGACCCCCCTCACTCTGGGAAGATAATTAATTCAACTCTGGAAATGGCCCAGAGGCAGAGTTGCCCAGGTTGATGAATAGGAGTCCAATAAATCAGTTGTGTCTCAATCCTTTAAAACTAGCCATGCTACAGATTCTGGTCTTTGCCTCTAACCATTAGTTAACCATTAACTACTTGAAACAAATTCTAGGGTTGAGATAGCTGACAAACCGTGACAAGTGATTTATGACTATATGCTGTCCATGAATTCTCTCATTTCTCCATCTCTACCTCTTGCTTAGAATTACAATCAAATTAACATCATTATTGCTACTGGAAAGGATGTGACAATCTACTGTACCACAGACATACTGTGGTTCAGAACTGTGGGGTTTCTCAATACCATATCCCTTTCTTGACTACCATTTCTTTCTCTGAAATACCCATTTATATCAGTCATATCATAACCTTGGTGCCCTATCCAATTCTTCTATTCTATTCTATTGTACCTCTCATATTGTTACAACAAGAAAACTAAAAAAAAATGCTGTTCTTCACATAAGAATTTTCTCTTGATCATTCCATCTTCTTGCATTCATGAACAAACCTGATTCTTCTCAGGAAAACTCTTTTTTCCACTAGTATTTTATTTTTCTAAATACATATAAAGATAGTTTTCAATATTCATTTTTGTAAAACTTTGTGTTTCAAATTTTTTCCTTCCCTCCCATATCTCCCCCTCTCCAAGGCAGCTTGCAATCTGATATAGGCTATTCAAGCACAATACTTTTAAACATATTTTTAGATTTGCCATGTTGTAAAAGAAAAATCATATATGGAAAGGGGAAATACCAGAAAAAAGGAAAAACAAACAAACAACAACAAAAAGGTGAAAACATTATGCTTTAATCCCCATTCAGTCTCCATAGATATCTCTCTGGATATGGATGACATTTTCCATCCTAATTCTTAGAATTACATTGAATCACTGCAATATTGAAAAGAGGCAAGGTCATCACAACTGATCATCACATAATCCTGTTACTGTATACAATATATTCTTGGTTTGGAAAAAAAAAAAAAAAACAAACTCCATCTCTGCTTATCTTCACGTCTTGACCTATTTCCTGATACATTGGGTGACAAGGTAGGGTATTCATGCTCATTGTCAATCCCAGAGCCTCCTAACACAAACTCTTTAAAGAGAATTCTACATTATACTTTCTGAAAAATCTATTATAAATCTTTTCACTTTTATTCCATTTCACTCTTTGTAAATCTTGGTGCCAATTATTTATTAACCAAAGCTAGATCTTTCCCAAGCTTTTCCTGTGGAATTCAGGACTTGTCTAACAAACAATCATTATCTTTACTTAAAATTACAACCTTTCTGTTGGGAAACTTCAATGTGCATATTGATCACCCTTCTAATGCTTCTGTTTCCCAATCCATGAATGAACCCATATTCCTTCCAGTTTAGCAATCAATAGGGAGACATACTCTTCATCATTAACAATTAGTATTCCACCTCCAAAATTCATAATTCTGGAATTAATTTATCTTACTCTAATCACCTGTTCTTCCACTTCTTTTTATGTTTCACTCTTCCTAAATCTATGTATTCAATGTAACTTCCTGTCACCAAAACTCTCTTTGATTTCCCAGACTACATTTTTGCTCTGGTCTCATTTTCTTTTCTCCAATATTTTGCTCCTATACTTAATTGGTTCACATTTATATTGCTTTTTTTATTTTCAAGTCTCTTTCCCACCTATCTTACTATAACATTTATTATAATACATATAATATTTAACATATTATAACATTTATGTATTCTTAAATACAACACTTATTATTCCCACCATTTTTCTTCATTCCTAGCTAAAGTGCTACTGAACATCACTGGAGAAATTCATACAACTATGCTGATTTGCAATTGGCCCCAATATGAATTTATATTATTTAATCCCAACTGAACTTTCACTGCTACATATCAAAAATTTTATTTTCCCTTAATAAATTTTCTATTATATTCCCTACAGCATCTATTCCTAATCTCTCCTCAAGTCATCTGCATCTCTTCTCCTTACTGCCTCTTATTCTGCAAGCTATCATTATACCTTACTAGTAAACTTAAATTCCCAAACCCTTCTCTACACTAAAAACAAACAAAAAAATCCAAAAACAATCATCACCACAACCACTATCACCACCACAAAAATAAACAAACCAAAAATCCTTTTATTTGACCATACTGTAGAAAAGAAAATAAATATCGCATACTGGGAGAACATTAAGAAGAATATCCTGATTTGAGCAGAAGGTTCATATTGAGGAGAAATAGGAAATTTTACAATAGAGTAGGCGTAAATGATGGATTGCTTTACAAGATAAGACTGTATAGATCAAATGCAGGTGTCAATAGGGAATTATAGTGTCCCAGAGAAGGGAAAGTATATTAAAGGGTCAAGGAGATGGAGATTGTTAGATAGGAAGTATAGTAATTCAGATGTTATGATAATGAAAATTTGTATTAAAATGACATCAATAAAAATGAAGAGAGGGAAAATACAAATGATATTGCAAAGAAGACACTATCAAAACCAATGCCAGTGATTTAAGAAAGGTGGGATGTGATAGAAAAATCATTGCTCTGGGAGTCGACACAGCTGTCATGATCTCTTTCTGCTCTTCACAGTTCTATGATCACTATACATTCCAAACAATTTAGTTCTCCAATTTTTAGAAGCTTAGCACAGGCTGTTATTCTTGCCCAAGGACAGGATGAAATTCTCAAACATTAGCTGCATCTACAGTAGGCAACAAGCTGACATTAGAACCTTCAATCAGGGATATACTGAAACCAGTTAATATTGGCTTGAGAGAGTTAAATTTTCAATGTGCTCATCAACACCTAAGAAATTGTCAAATACTACAAATCAAATGCCATATTTGATTTATTGTTTTATTGATTGTCTAAATTTAATAAAATGATGGAGAGAATGTTAATAATGCAGACTAAGCATAAAAGTGTGTCTAGCATACTTTTCCCCAGTCCCCAGAGAGCCAGTTTGTTAAACATTTACCAGCACATATAGTCAGTTCAATGTAATCTAGCCTGTAAATCCTGTATTGAGGCTATTCCAACATATATTGATCCATTCAAACCACAAATGAAATGGACTGAAACTTCTACTTAACTTTGTTGAATGCATTTCTTGGTGATTAAAAAGTAAGTCAAAAATCCCAGCTTGATCCAGCTTCTTAGAACTATGGAATCACCTAGGACATCAAACTGAAGTAGTGATCTCCATATTCCTCTTATTGTTTGTTAATAGCTCAATGTTCAAAACATTAAAAATGACCTTTGTTTTGAGTTAGTCTCTCTGGTTTTCTACCTGAAGATATCAGTCTAAGTGAAGCCATGTCATACAGTAAAGCCTTGAAGCAATCAGTCAGAAATAAAGTCTTTCTGAGGACCACCACATGTGAGTGAGGATTATGGTGGAGGAAAAGGGAAAAAAGATGTTTCAGAATATTTTATAAGCAAGATCCAGAAAATATGTTAAGAACTGGAATACATAAAACAAAACAAAACAGGTATATAGAAGATGCTCTGACCATGTAACTCCTGTGCTCAAAAATTCTCAGTATCTCCCTATTCCTCTAGGATAAAATGAAATATTTTGCTTTAGCATCTAAAGATTTTGAGAACTTTATTCCAGCAGCCTTTCCAGACTTGTACCTTCTTCTTCTTGCATTACCCTTATTCTAGCCAAATTGTCCTAAATACTTTCTCTTTTAAAAATATTTGTGATAAAGGCCTCATTTTTAAATATCAAGAAAATTATCTCAAATTTATAAAAATACAAGCCATTCTCCAATTTATAAATCTCCAAGTATAGGAACAGACAATTTTAATTTATTTTTTATTAAAGCTTTTTATTTGTATAACATATGTATGGGTAGTTCCCCAGCATTGATCTTTACAAAGCTTTCCATTACAAATTTTACCCCTAGTCCCCTCCCCTCCCCTAGATGGCAGGAAGTCCACTACATGTTAATAATGTTGAAATACTTGACAAGTTATGCAAGAAAAATCCTATCTACAAGAAAAAAAAGAAAATCAGAGAAAGGCAACACAATGCAAGCAAATATCAATAGAGATCATGAAAATGTTACGTTGTGGTCCATATTTCATATCCCTCTCTCTGGGTGTATATGGTTTTCTTCGATGAACAATTGGAACTGGTTTGAGACAATTCTTTGTTGCAGAGAGCCGGAAGAGACAATTTTTAGATGAAGAAATTGAAACCATTTCTAGTCATTTGAAAAAATGTTCTAAATCACTATTGATCAGAGAAATGCAAATTGAAATAAGTCTGAGGTACTGCTACACATCTCTTAGATTGACTAAGATAAAAGGAAAATATAATGATAAATGTTGCAGGGGATGTGGGAAAACAAGGACACAAATACATTGTTGGAGTTGTGAACTGATTCAACCATTTTAGAGAGCAATTTGATAGCCAAAGGGCTACCAAAATATGCATACACTTTGATCCAGCAGTGTCTGTACTGGGCTTGTATCCTAAAGAGATCATAAAAAAGGGGAAAATACCCACATATACCAAAAAAAAAGTTTGTAGTAGCCCTTTTTGTGTCAAGGAACTGGAAACTGAGTGGATGCCCATAAGCTACTGAATGGCTGGATAAGTTATAGATGTTATGGAATATTATTGTTCTATAAGAAATAATGAGCAGGATGATTTCAGAAAGACCTGGCGAGATTTACGTGAAATAATGCTGAGTGAAGTGAGTAGAACCAAACAAGATTATGTGATAATCTATTCTGATGTATATGGCTCTTTTTAACAATGAGCTGACTCAGGCCAATTCCAATGGTCTTGTGATGGAGAAAGCCATCTGCACCCAGAGCTAGGACTGTGGGACCTGAATATGAATCACAATATAGTATATTCACTTTTTTTGTTCTTATTTGCTCGCTTTTTGTTTTCTTTCCCATTTTTCCTTTGTAATTTGATTTCTTTGTGCAGTATGAAAAATATGGAAATGAGCAAAGAAAAATTGCACATGCGTAGCATATATTGGATTATTTGCTGTCTAGGGAAAGGGGTGGGAGAAGGAAAAGAGAAAAGTTTTGTAAAGGTGAATGTTAAAAAATATCTTTGCATATATTTTGAGAATAAAAGTTCTTATTTTAAAAACATATTTTCATTTTTATCTTCTTTTTTTCATATTGTCTTGAATTCCCCATTGGTCCATATTCTTAACCACAAATTTGGCCTTTTTTATAATGCTTTCATACAAGCCATCTCCTATGCCTAGAATGCAGGTGTCCTCACCTCTATGCTAGATATTTTCATTTCATTCAAGTTCATTTTAGTTGTTACTTCCTAGAGAAAGCCTCCTACTTTATACAGTTGCTGCTTTACCCTCCTTCCCCCAATAATCTTGATTTATTTAAGGGTAACATCTCTCAATAAAATGAAAAATCTTTTAGGGAAAACAGTGCTTTACTATTGTATCCCCAGAGCATCATACGGTATTTTACATGTTGCAGATACTCAATAAAGTCTTATTGATTCAATAATAATAATGGGGATGGGCCTATCAGTGTGCCTAGTAAAAGGGATCTAAAAAGTGAAAATTGGGCCAAGAAATCAAGGCGTAAGAATGTCACACAGAGTAGAATGGGTAGTTCTTTATTAGGATGTAGTAATTCTGGCAGACTAATTTGCATAGTGTTTCATCTACAGGCTAAAACTACTGCCATCCTGCATGTCTATGCAGGACTTAATGCACATATACCCATTCTTAGGGCTACCTCATATTATGCTCTATTAAATAAGTAAGAGCTTTAGACATTAATGATGCCTTCAGAAAGAAAAAAAAATAAAGGAACCAACAGTTGCAAATGCCCTGGAATTGCTTTTGATGGCAGGGATACATCTGAGTAGTTCAAAGTGATTCATTAGCACAAAGAAATCTAGGAGAGGGAACAGCTCTGTGAGCCTTTGGCAAGCATGTTAAAGCAGGCCTGTGACAGATGAGCTCAATGAACTAGAAGCTTAAATAGCAGTTAGGAACTAGAAGTCCTGAGAAATGAATGTGTTGACCTTACAATGGTGAGCAAAGCTTCATGCCTAGAAAACCAACTTCTGGGCACTGAGGAGAGAATGTATAGTCTTATTCATCATAGAGATGGGGTGGGGGTGGGAGAGTAAGACTATAGAATTATACATGCCATTAATTAGGCTTAGCCCAGCATAGGGGCTGACTTCCACCTAATCTCCTGATTAACAAATAGGACCAAGAGATTTCTCTATTTATCCACTTTTTTTCCCCTTAACATCAAAGACCATAAGGGGCATGGCCCCTAAAACACATCTATAATTCATGGGCCAAATTGGAAACAGTGCCTGAAAGTTTCTTTCCCTATGGGCCTTGCTTCCCCTTTGTTCACACAGGAGCCAGATACGTGTGAGTTATGTCACCCCATGCTGTGCAATTCCATTTTCACTTATATGTATTCATTTGTCAAGCTGCTTCAGATGCCCTGGGGATGAGTAGGGACTTTGAAAGGAGAGATAACTATCTGGATTACTGTGAAAAAAAGGTTTATTTATTTAACTCATCTTTCAAAAATGATGGAGTTATTAAATTAAGGCACCCTGAAGGATCTCAAGCATCAATATGATGCCATCTTCCTGTAACCGAGGTGGCTTTGGGCACTACTCTGGTTTTTCATGGTGTAATGGTGGAGACCCAATCAGATCTCATAATTGTCATTTTGACCCTTCTCCCATAGGACATTACATTTTAGGAATGGAAGGGGCCATTCAGTACCTGAAATAGAAAATAGATTCATGGGGGTACAAGATTTGAGGACGCTCTGTATTCCCTCAGTACTTTGAGGCTCTTCCTAATAACTTTTCAGTTGTTGTATGCATTTAGAAACATATAAGAGATATTACCCAAGAAAGAATCTTAATCAACATTTTAAAGTATATTCAAACTTTAAAAAGTAAATTTTTCTAATATTCAATCATAATCTTCAATTTCTTCAGTCTCTCTCTGGCTAGGCAGATAAAAATATTCTGAAAAGATATAGCATCATAGAATTTAGAACCAGAAGTTACTTTGAGGGTTCATACATGTGTACTTGTCCTTTTTAATTTATGTAAATTGGACTGGTACAGAATATAAAACAAGATGCATTTAAAGTCAAAAGGACTGATCTTATATCCTTATTCTGTTATTTATGTGCACGACCTCATGTAACTTCTTTTAACCTTTATGAACTTCAATTTACTCATTTGTAAGAGAATAAGACTGGATTGAATGACCACAAAGGTCTCCTCTAGCTTTAAGTCTATGAATCTCTGGATTTAAGTTGCAGAATAAGTGCATCCACAACCAGAGTAGAATGATCAGGGCCAAGTCCCAGGCCACCAAATTGGAAAGCATTGACAACATTTGCAATTCTTTAGCAGTAAGTCAGAAGGAAACAACATTTATTAAGTGCCTATTATTTACTAGGTACTACACTAGGAATTTTATAAAAATTATTTTTTTATCAGTACGACTCTAGGAGGTTGGTGCAGATGAATAAATTGAGGTTTAAGTTATTTTGCCCCAGTCAATGTAGCTAGCCTAAGCATTTGAGGTGAAATATGAATTCAGCTCTTCCTCATTCTGGGCTCAGCACTCTGTCCTATTGAGTCACCTAGCTATATAAAAAAGGCACATTTAAGCATCCAGTTAGCAAGATTAATTTCTTAAAATAGGAAAGTATCAGAAATTGTGTTGGAGAGAGCTTTTCTCTCATTCTCCCTTGCTTTTCTAACACTCTACCCCTTATAGCCTTCTTTCTCATTTCTCCAGTTAAAAGGCACACTTTTCATTAACGGACTTAGGTAAAATTTGTGATATTTACCTTTGAATAAAACATTCCTAATTATGAATCTAAGATTTATTATTTGCTCCTCATCTTCCAGTGACCTCAACAATTTATGGAAAAAAATAGTGTCCCTTGAAAGTGTTCAGTCATATTTCAATCATATCTGATTCTTTGTGAACCCATTTGGGATTTTCTTGACATTTTACAGATGAAGAAACTGAGGCAAACAGGGTTAAGTAACTTTCTCAAGGTCATACAGGAGGTCCAGATTCTAACTCAGGAAATGACTCTTCCTGATTCCAAACCCGAGGCCCTATTTGCTATGTCATTTGGTTGTCCCTATATGATTTGAATTTTGATTTGTAGCAATTTACAGTCATCTTAATCTGCTTCGGTCACACCTGTCAATCAATAAGAGTATATCATTGTCTTTCATGCTTTGAAGGGTACAACAATGTGGCCCCTTGCTCAGTCTTAAATACCCTCATAACCATTTCCCACTTCCCACCATAGAAGCACTCATTGTTACATTGTCACCTAACCTCTCACTGTCACAACTGAATTTTTAATCCCAATTCCAAACCAACTTCAGCTTGATTAGAACTATAAGAAATTCAAGAATCAGACAGACACATACTAATGGAAGAACAGAATTAAAAAGTTAAGCTTTTTTTTTTTTTTGGATCATGGACTCCCCTGGCAGTTTGGTCTGTCTAGGCACCCTTTCTTAGAGTAATAGTTTTAAATTTAAAAAATGAATGACATTACAAAGGAAACTGATTTTATTAAAAACAGTCACCAAAATATTTTCTTACAAACACATTTCATAAATCCCAGGTTAAGACCACTTCCTGAGGCACATACTATACAATGTCAATTAACCACATAAGTATGTGTATCCAACAAAACTGCCTCTGTGGTATCTGGCCAATTTGCTTCAGTGTGGGAGAATGATGGGCATCTGCTTGCCAGCTGTTTACTCCATCAGCTCCAAGTTAATGTAGGAACTCTAGTTGATTAAGAGGAACAAATCATTAATTGTTAGGCATACTGTTAAGTATATGATTTCCTGGATGGTTCCTTTTCCAGTCCTAGCTTCTGAGGGGACAGAATGGTGGCTCCTCAGTTGACCCATCTATCCATTGTTTCCAGTTGTGTTATGTGTACTAGGAGTGTTATGTGCCTATGAGTTGGTGACACAAGGCCAGGATTCTTTTTTTTTTCCAACCACCTGAATATCACCAGCTTGTGCCAGGCATATGTCTTGTAGCTTTTATGTACTTAAATGCGTGTGCCTCCCACTGCTTACAAATTCAATGCTTTCCATGGAACAAAGGGTAGTGACAAGAAGCATTTCATGATGGTGAAAGACATAGCTAATCTCTGTGGTACTCACATTTCTTTTTAAAAAGTGTGGATTCCAAAGTCAGATAATTCCTTCCAAGAAACATTGTTATCTCAGAAATCTATTCTCAATTGACCTACAGAGAAAATATCCAGCAAAATCTGAGAGAGAAATGCTGTGAGAAAATACATTTGAATTTATTAAAATCAGAGAAACAGATTTAAAAAAATGGGAGTAAGTAAAAATGCTGAGGGAGGTTATTAGTGCAAATTTAATAGTGTCTTGTGGTGGGGCAGCAAAAATCATGTGAAAAGATTAATGACAAATGTCCATTGTGAGAGAAGAGATCAACAAGTATGAGTAAATCAATCATTAATGACCAAATATATAGGCCTTGGGGGAATTCTAAAGCTTGGAATTCCCCCTCTCATCTTTTCATCTCTCTTTGCTTACATGGGCTTTTTTTTTTTTTTTGGACTGATGAGACAAGAAAAAGAGACATCTGTTATGAGGTTGCGTGGGACAAAAAAGATTTAGATTAAGTCTAAATTCTAATCACAAGCCGTGGACAAATTATTTAATCTTTTTGAGACTCATTTTCTTTCTCTCTATGGTGGTGGAAGTAATATATGTGCTACCTATTTTATAGTCATGGCAATTTCACAGGATGATTATGAGGACAATGATTATAAATATCAGATAAGCACAATTTATCAGTGCAATCTTGAATTTTCAAGTTCATAGACAGGGTCTCAGTCCATTGATCTAATTATAGAGTTTATTGATAGCATACTAACTAATTTAATAGACAAAATATATAAAAGGCATATATGCTTGATAACTTCAATGCCATTGTGCTCTTAATATTGCTTCAGGTTCTGAGAGATTTAGCAGAATACGTGATAGTTCTAAATAACCAGTTCTATCTAGGGCTTTCTAGGTTTATTCTTTCATAGTCAGGACAGGGTAGAGTTTGTGGGACCATATTGTGAAGTCTACAAAGGTAGATAGCACATGTTATAAGGACATCTGTCTAGTAGGGCTAATTAAACTTTTTCCACTAGTGACCACTTTTGGCCCAAGAAATTTTTAACCTGGGGATAATATGTATATAAAATCTGTATATACATCAAACATTTACTGATAACAAATCATAATTTTATGATCCCACATTGTCACATGATTCCATATGGGGTCATAATGCACAGTTTAAGAAACTTTGATCTAGAGTAAGCAGATCCCATTGGCCATAGAATTTACCATTCATGAGTAGAATAGACGAGGAAAAGCACATGATTTGACAGAATTAATATTATGTTAAAGAATGTACTTAATCAGCTAATCAGTCCCTGTAGCTTTTTTTAATAGCCCCCTTTGGAGGAAGACACCCAGTGTAACTAGAGTACATTAGTTTATACTAAGGCAAATTATTTTTTTTTAATTAATTGGACTTTTCAAATATGCCTTTGAAGGGCCTGATCTTAAAAAAATATGGATTGGAATCTTCTTTTACTTTTCTGTACCTTTTGTCTTCACTGCTTTTACTTTGTGCCATGTTTTTATGATGCTCAAGACTTTTGTTGAAAAGAAGTACAATCTGTTAAACTCTGGATCATAGATCTTAAGGTAGAAGAAAGTTCTCAAGGGCCAGCCATTTAGTCCAATCATCTCATTTCTAGATAAAGAAACTAAGGTCTAAAGAGTTTGGTTTTGAACTTTATACTCTAACTTTACATACAGTGTTTTTCTTCCTATACTACACTGCTTCTTCATACTCACCCCCATTCCATATATTACATTGCCTCCCAATTTTCATACTGGTTATTTACTCTGTCATCTTAAAACAGTAGATAAATGTTACCTATGATGCTGTTGTAGCTGTTGCTTTAATTTTCTTATTTTCCTGCTTTTGTTATTATTGTTAATGATTATAATTAACCCAAGCAAAAAAAAAGTCAGAATTTCATTCTTAATATCTCCTGCCAAGATGGGGAACAAATATTTAAGGACATTTAAGGTGATTTACCAATGTTCAAATAAAACTTCACTACATTAAAATGTTGCCTGTACCTATGAATAAATCTGGACTTTTGCCCAAAAGATGACTTTTGTCAATTCCCCATGACCCTTTAAATTTGAAATGAACCCATAAACACAATTTCCATAATGCCAGCACATAATAGTATACAGGACCTCCAAAAGCCTTGAATACAGATAAGAGTTCTGCCAGAGGTTTGGTTTAATAATGAAACTTAAAATACACATCTATGATCTTATTGTTTCATGTATTGCTTCCTATGTGGTAAAGTACAACTGAGCATTGAATAGTGGATAGATGAAGGGAAAGGATTAAGTATTTATATCGCAATTACTAAGTGCCAGGCATTGTGCTCAGCACTTTTTACAAATATTATTTCATTTGATGGAATGTTAGACTTGGAGTTAATAAGATCTTGGCTAAATCCGGCCTCGTATGTTTATTCCAGTAAGTTTGTGATAGGAAATCCACTTAGCCTGGATACATGACCAACCCTTCTTTTTTTCTCACCTGGTTCTTTGATGATTTATTTTTTGTTACTACTTTTATAAATTAATTAAGAATCACTTACATTATAATATTCATTTAAGTTTGGCAAACCACTTCCTTGAACTGATATTCTCTCATTAATAAGAACTATAATGCTCAGGAATGTTTTTCTTCAGTCCCTTCAGTCCTTCAGCCATTGAAATTTGGGGTAGTTACTGGTAAGTGAAGAAGTTTGTTGTTTATTTTACTTTTTAATTGCTTGGTATCTTGATTAATGTTATAAAACTATAAAATATGATGTTTGCCTAGAACATTTTTGACCACAAGAGCTAAAGTTTGGGTTGATTAAGGTATTATTTTCTTACACTGCTAAACAGCTGCCTCACCTCACTCCAGGGACTGCCACATTTTGCTGATGGGTAAAGGAATGTTTCTTGATGGGGTGTTTGTAAAAGACTTTACATCACTTTAGATAAAGCCTGTGACATGTGTTAGATGTATATCTTTATTGCTTTCAGATCCTGCAATACATAAAAATAATGGGGGGGAAGAAAAACAACAAAAAAACAACTGCATCTCCCATTAATTTGAAGCAGCTTTCTAGGATCCTTATGGCTCTTGTCCACTTAATTCATAAATCTTAAATAAGAATGAATACTCATAGGAAGCAGGAAATTTGGCCTTAAAAATAGTTGTCTAGATTTTTATAATAACCTCCTAAATGGTCTTGCAGTCTAACTCCCTTATTTGATGATCCACATATACTTGCCAAATTGATATTAGTTAAAACTAGATTTGATGTCACTCCTCTTCACAAAAAAAAAAAAATCAATCAATACTTAGTTGTATCTTCTAAGTTAAGGCTATTTAATGGCCTTCACAACATGGCTCCCATTCAGCTTGCCTTTCATATAAATCCTCTTCTTTACTCTCTGTTCAAGTCAAATGGCTCTGCTAGTTTTTCCCATACATATCATTCCAATTTTCATTTCTATGTCTTTGTTTAGATCAACCAGCATGTCTGGAGTGCAGTCTCTTGTTCCTGGGTCTAGATAAGAGTAACCTTTCAAAAATAAGAGTAGAATCAGAAAATAGATCCCGGTAGAAAGTACAGAAGCAGCATTATCTTTTTGAACAAAGCATGGGCTGTGGCTTTAATGAGAGTTTAGTGTACATATTTTACACAAATAAATTGATCATTTGTATTTTGTTACATTTCATATGTTAATGCCAATATAGATACTTATAGTAGTGCATATCATGCAATCCATTTAATGAAAACAGAGTAATAGAATTCAAATATCCAAATTATGTTTTTTTCTTCAATGTGGCAACTTAGATAGCTCTATACATATTCTAATGATATTAATAGTGCCTAAAATATTCTGGAAAGTCTTTTGAGAATCTTTCTTGTTCCATATTATTTGAAATATATTCAAAGATGATAAAATTTTCATTCTTTGAGGTTGTTTTTTGCAAGATATTAAAGTCAATCATTGCCATGTCTGATGAATGAGGTAGATGAACCAACTGTAAAAATATTATTTGTGCTTAAACTGAACATAACTTTAGAGTAAGAAGGCTACTTTTCTCACTTGGTTTTTAAATGGGCTTTGAATGTAGTACCCCCCCCAAAAAATCCCAAAGTGTTGAAAAAAATAGCAGGATCATTGTAAAATCAATTTCTTTGCTGTAAATTCATATTATATACTTGTCAATGAATTAACATTTATTAAGTGCTTAAAATGTGTCCGGTCTGGTACTGAGAACACAAAAATAAGCAAAAGACAGGCTCTTCCTTCAAAAAACTTATGATATAATGGGGGAGACATCATTTAAAACATATATATATATATATGTAATATATAAAATGTAAGCTATAAACAGGATAAACAAGACATAATTGATAAAGGGAAGGCACTAGAATTAAGAAAGATTGGGGAAAGCTTCCTGTAGAAGATGAGATTTTAGTTGAGATGTAAAAGAAGAATTCAGTAGGCATAGCAGGGGAAGGAAAGTCTTCAAGTCATGTGGAACAAAGAGTGAGAACTTGAAGATATTAATTTTGACTATGGGTCAGTGGAAATAATCCTGAATTTGAAAGTGCTGAATTTTGAGTCATAAAACTTACTATATTAATATTGAACAAGTCTCTGAAACTCTTGTCCTCAGTTTCCTCATCTGTAAATTTAACTAAATGACTCTGAGAGTCTCCCCCAGCTGTAGAACTGTGGTCTTATGATATTATATTTCTTTAATCTCATTTGTGAGACAATCATGCCCTTGTACTATTGCAAGTGAAAAATCTTGTAAAAAAATCATAGGATTTAGAATTTCAAGGAACTTTGAAGATGATCTATTATTCTCCCCCTTCACCTCGTAGCTACTATTTATATAATCTTTAAAATTTTGCCCACTACTTTATTAATTGAGATTCATAGTAGCCCTGTTGGAAAAAAGCTATTTTATTTAACATCATTTTAGAAATGAAGACCATGAAACTGTGAATTGTGAAGATATATCTACAAGTGAATTGTCCATGATCACATAGCTATATATTTCAGGTAAGATTTGAACCCAGATCAATGTAACTTCCAATTTACCACTATATTCTATGACAATTGCCTCATTTTCATATGTCTTCATTTTAAAATAATATTCTTTCTTATAGAGTTTGTGACATTCATCTCTTTAAAGGAAAAACATTGCTTCTTCTTTTCTTAATCTGAATAGAAATTCCATTATCAAATAATTTATTCTTTAAACTGGATTTTCCCTAAGTGCACTAAACCAAATGAGATTTCTAATCTAAAATCAATTTCAGAGCATCCTTTCTTAGAGTAGGCTAGACTGTGTAGTCAAATGAGACAGAGTAGTGTCATTCTTATTTTTAAAACCATTCAATTGCAGAGAATTTGATTAAATATAATTGTGAATTTTGTGTATACTCTGAGATGGCACAGTCAGAAGCACTGAACCTACAATGAGATGGCAAATTTAGAATTAGAAGAGCATATGTGAACAAGCATATGGAAATCATTTAATTATTTGGAGGTCATCTTTTGGACAGTGTCTGCTGGGCCCAGCTGGAGCTTAATGTAAAAGCCCCAAAGCTCTCTCTGTACCTTCTCCCCATTTCAGGGCACTTCAAAAAGAATGCCAAACAAATCTGTGACCAAATTTGACTGGAATCACATATTCTTCTCCTCAAAAAAAGTGACTGGTACTCAGATATAGTATCATAATGGCTTTTTCTTGTATCTCTAAGGTATCTATGACATATATAACCTACTTAAAAATAGCAAGGCATTAATTGAAATGAAATCAAACCATTTAAAATAGATTTTCCTTTGTTAAGTATAAAAAATAACACACATGGTAATCATGATGTTTAAAGACATAAGGAGTAAAGACTAGATTTTTTATTTCATTCATATAAGAAATTTCAAGGTGAGGGCACTTCCTCTTCTGAAGCAGGTCAGCATCTTCTCTGCAGCTAATAGTTTTACAGATTTAACATTGGTCAATGTCATATAACCAGGACTATAAAGTCACAAAACCACGGCCAGATCTTCAATCACTATGTCACACCAATTCTTTTTTTCCCTACATTTCTGGAAGAAATTGGTTTCATTGTAGATGATTACTAAATTAAGCACAATCAGTACTACTACATATGATTTTTACAGATAATTAGAACATAAAAATCACTTCTTGGTTAAAGAGTATATATTAATGGTTTGTAAGCCTTAATAATGTAAGAATTTTCCTAGACTTCTGACATAACAAATTTCTTTTTAATTCTTACCAAAAATTATAAACAGAAAAAATCAACTAGCCTACTTTTAAATTTGACTTCTCAAAAATCTTTATGAAAAATTTTGAAGGCTTGTAAAAAGCTAGAGTTCAATTAGAATGAAACCATGCACTAACTCCAGAGATAAGACCCACAACTATCTAATCCAACAAACATATACTAAACATCTTCCATGCTCAATGAACAGTGCCAGGGGCTTGGGGTACAAAAATGAAATTTGGTAATAATTGCTTCCCTAGTTTACAGTCTCAGTAAATCATGACATTTAGAAATAACTATAACATAAAGCATGATGAATGTAAAAAGAACACAGACCTAGGAGAAAGTTGAAGAGAACAGGATCGTCTCTAGCTTTGGGTTTATGAAAGAATCAGCCATTTTTAAAAGGTAAGGGGAGAAAAAGGGAAGATGGAAGATAATCTTTTTTTTTCTGGCTGATAACTAAGGAGCGATATAGATGGAAAACATGTCTTTGTCACACTAATTCTTAAAATATATTCCATTTTTATTTTTAAAAATGATTAAATTCCTTTTATCTTCAAACCTAATAAAAAGTAGGAAAAAAAGGCTACCTTGTACTCAGATAGATTTGGTTCCAAATTCTGCCTCTGAGACAAATTATTTAACAATTAGAGAAGAATGATGAGTCTACATCACTTTAAAGACCTTCCAGATTATACCCAAAGGGCTATCAAACTGTGCATACCCTTTGATTCAGCAGAGATTCTACTAGGCTTATGTCCCAAAGAGTTCTTAAAGGAAGGAGAGGGATCACATGTGCAAAAATGTTTTTTTTTTTGTTTTGGGTTTTTTTTTTTATAGTGACAAGAAATTGTAAACTGAGTGGATGCCCATCAGTTGGAGAAAGGCTGAATATGTTGTGGTATATGAATGTTATGGAATGTTATTGTTCGTAAGAAACGATCAGCAGGATGATTTTAGAGAGACCTGGAGAGACCTACATGAACTGATACTAGATGAAATGAGCAGAACCAGAGGATCATTGTACATGGCAACAACAAGACTATAAGATGATCAATTCTGATGGACATGGCTCTTTTCAACAATGAGTTAATCCAGGACAGTTCCAATGGTATTGTGATGAAGAGAGCTTATCTACACCCAAAGAGAGGGATGTGGGAACTGAGTGTGGATCACAATGTAACATTTTCACTCTTTTTATTGTTGTTTGCTTGCATTTTATTTTCTTTCTCATTTATTTTGATTTGATTTTTCTTTTGCAGCAAGATAATTGTATAAATATGTATACACATATTGGATTTAACATATATTTTTAACATGTTGGAGTGGATTACTTGCCATGTAGGAGAGGGAGTAAAGGGAAGAGGGAGAAATTAGAGCACAAAGTTTTCCAATGGTTAATGTTGAAAAATTATTTATGCATATTCTTTGAAAATAAAAAAAAGCTTCAATAAAAAAAATCATGAATTATTTAAAAAGGAGTTTCCAGAACAGTGGTAACCAAAGTGGATGAAATCACAGATATTGACCCAAAGAGCCTGGCGCATAGTAAGCAGTTAGTTAAGATTTATTTATTGGCTTCTATTTTTTCAAAGCATTGTTTTAGATAATGAGGATACAAAAAAGTAAATATAATTATATATCTATGGATGAATAAATAGATTATAAATATAGGTAAATTGATACATAAATAATTGATAGCTAGATAAATATAATTGAGATATATATGATAGATTTAGATAAATAGATGATAGAGATCTAGATCTATCTAAATCTACATATCAAGAAAGAGAATCAATGATGGACAGATAATTGATAAATTTCAATATGTAGATATGGATGGATATATACATATGCATACATATGTATGCATATATATGTGTGTGTGTGTGTGTGTGTGTGTGCATTTATGTGTCTGTGTGTGTGTGTGTGTGTATGTATGTCCAGAAGAAAAAGAAAGATGATAAACAAGACAATACAAATTAAGTTTAAGATATTTTGGTAGAAAGGTTACCAGCAGTTGAAGGGCTTAAGAATAGCTTCATTTACAAGGTTGTTTTTGAATTGTATCTAAATACAAAGTAGACATGAGAAGGCTTGAGGCAGGGGGAGAGGAAGCAAGCAGCACCTGTGTATAATGTTTTATTAAAAGGAAAAAAAATCAAGTAGATGAGTAAGGAAGTTACTAATATTATTCAGGTAAAAGGGACAGAAGATCTGAAATAGCTTATTGGTAGTGATAGTGAAATGGAGAACATTGATATGGAAAATTACAGATCTAGAAATCAAAATGGCATTTGGCAAAAGTTTGGAAGAAGAAATATGAGAGAGGAGGATTAAAATAAAACAAATTTTCTTAGCCTGGGGAATTAGGAGAATGATACAACAATTAATGAAAATAAAAATACATGGAAGAGGGATAGGCCCAGAAACAGGATATGATGAAATCATTTTGAGGCATTTCAAACTTAAAGTGTAAGCAAATCATGCAAGTCAGGAAATCTAAGAAGCAAATTTAATCGACAGTTGAAACTTCAAGAAAAAATGTGATTGCACATATACATT
Organism: Myrmecobius fasciatus; assembly: GCA_023553655.1. NCBI lineage: Eukaryota > Metazoa > Chordata > Mammalia > Dasyuromorphia > Myrmecobiidae > Myrmecobius > Myrmecobius fasciatus. Next base: position 41,694 of record JAJPUD010008900.1, on the reverse strand, counting down.
TGTGTATCATTCTGTAATCATTAAAGTCGACGAGAAAAGACAATGAAAAGAGAACTTTGGACAAGGAAAAAAGAGAGCTTTGGAAAGACATCTATACTTAGAAAAAGAGGAAACAGGATGGATATACATGTGAAACAATTAAAATAAGAATGTAGATTAAAAAATAAGAAAATACAACGTTCTGTTTCAAGTGGCTCTTTCATTAGGATACAGATGACAGGGTTTTAAGAAGGAGTGTTTGGTTAACAAGGTTAAATGCTGTTAAAGATTCAGGAATATAGTTGAAAAATACCATTATATTTGGCAAATACAAAGTCATTCACAAACTTTGAAAGAATAATGTAAGTAGAGCAGTTCTATGGAAGGAACCTGTGATAAGGATGTAGAGTACTATCAGTTTATCAGTAAAGAGGAAATGACCTATAAATGATAACTGGAAAGTATAGAAAATAAAAGGGAAGACCTCAGCATTTGTATAGATTTCTTCTTCTTTCTTCTTCTTCTTCTTCTTCTTCTTCTTCTTCTTCTTCTTCTTCTTCTTCTTCTTCTTCTTCTTCTTCTTCTTCTTCTTCTTCTTCTTCTTCTTCTTCTTCTTCTTCTTCTTCTTCTTCTTCTTTTTCTTCTTCTTCTTTCATCCTCTTCCTCCTTTTCTACTTCCTCCTCCTCTTCCTACCACTACTACCATTACTACTAGCATTTATATACCGCTGTGAGTTTTTCAAAGCACTTTTACAGCTATTATTCCATTTATTCCTTAAAATAACATCAGGATGTATGTGCTATTATTGCCTTTATTTTCTGAATGATAAAATGGGAGCAGTTGTTCAGGGTCACAAGCTACTAAGTTTATGAGAAAAGATTCAAACTCAGTTATTCCTGACTCCAGATCCAGATGTGAGCAAGAAGGGAAGGGGGTGGGCTGAAGGGTTGTAGGGAGGAAGGAAGAGAGATGGAAGGGAAGAGAAAGAAAGAGAGTGAGAAAGAGAGAGAGAGAGCAAGAGAGAGAGGGAAGGAAGGAGGGAGGGAGGGAGAGAAGGAAGAAGGGAGGGAAGGGGATGAGTATTAGAAAATGATTGACAGCATAAGGCCTGTGATAAGAAAGATGAGATCATGTTTGAGAACCACTGGGCAACTGGAGAGGTTACATTGAAGAGCAAGTCTATATTATTATTTGATATGAGGGGAGGATGAAATCATGGTCAAAGAAAAATAGATTTTGAGGTTTAAAATAAGATGTAAAGAAACTAACATCTTAATGGTCTCCTTGAAGTAGGAGTGCAAGTCATTTACTGACAGAAAAAAAGGATGGATAGAAATTGGAGCTGGATGCATGAGGCATGAAGTCAAGGTTTAGAGCAGATCTCAGGCTCCTTTAACTTCAGACTCCTAGAATTTCGTGTTCTGTGAAAGAGAAAAGCATGAAATAATTATAAAATTACTCAGAAGAAGTCAGGATGAGGCCATAACTGATCTTGTGATACTTTTATTACCCAAATCCATTGACATGTACTGGTCTTTAAAATTTCCAGAGGCGTTGAGCACAGAACATTGCATATGATTGTCTTTGAGTTATATTTATGTAATCCTGCTCTTGCTCTGGGAGTTTCTTGAAGGACTTTTTTGGGATGCAGACCATCATATCGACTTAGATACCTCTGAAGGATAATGCTGAGTAAGGTGAAAAGGCTTCAGAGAAGGATTTCAAAAGAAATGAGTGAGAAGTAATGCAAGAACTTTTGAATAGCATCTGCATCCAATCTTAGATATTCCTCACCTCTTCAGGGGTCTCTCATTATGCAAGCAGTACTTAGAATCACAGGGTTCAAATTCAAGGATATTTTTTTTACTTCCCAAATACTCCAGGTTTGTGATCAGAATGAGATTATACTTTTATATTAAAACTTTAGCATTTTTACTTCCAGAGACAGAGCTCAAATGGTTCAGTGAAGTCAGAAAGCTGCTTGAGCTCTTTAGGTTTCTCTCTGAACAGATTCTAGAATGACAGAGCCTATGAAGAAATAAAATGAAACAATTTTCTAGCTGAAGTTGGAAGGATTTCGGGAAAAGGACTACTCAGCCAAATTCAGGCAATGTCCAGGAAAGCCAGCAGGATGGTCTTCATTGTAGCAGATCAGCAATCTAGACTCTGGGTCCTGGTTCAGTAAAACAATAATTGAGCAGAGTAATAGAGCAGCCTCCAGTTCCATTACAAAAGGTATACTGGAGGAAGAAGGAAACCAGACAAATATAGGCAAGATTAGGTCGGATTAACTCACACTATGAGCAAGGGCCCCTGTGCTCAAAGCCAAGATTCAAAGCTACATAAGCAGCTTGAAACAGCAGCACCTGTGCTTTAGAAGCAGAGCTTTAAAAGTCACAAAAGTGGGAGGAGAGAGAGAGAGAGAGAGAGAGAGAGAGAGAGAGAGAGAGAGA
>JAJPUD010008900.1:2036-39251 GCA_023553655.1 Myrmecobius fasciatus | reverse complement strand
GAGAGAGAGAGAGAGAGAGAGAGAGAGAGAGAGAGAGAGAGAGAATGAGCAAGAAACAAACAAACAAAAAAGCCTTGACCATAGAAAGCCACTATGGTGACAGGAAAGTTCAACTCAGAAGAAGACAAAATGCTTCCATGTGAAACTTCAAAGTGAGGTATGAATTGGTCACAATCCCAAAGAGCCTTCTTGGAAGCATTCATAAAGCATTTAAAAGTCAAATAATAGAGATAGAAGAAAAATTGGAAAACAAAATGAAAGGTATACAAGAGACAGACAATAGAATGGATAAGAAAGAAAAACAATTCTTTAAAAATACAATTGGTCAAATACAAAAAATGAAAATTAAAAAAAAATTAAAATCTGCTGAAAAAACGCTTAAAAGTAGAATTAATCCGAAGGAAAAGGGAATACAAAAGCTAAATTAAGGAAATCATACATTTAAAACTAGAACTGGGCTAATGGAAGTAAATGACTTTATGGGACATCAAGAATCAGTCAAATAAACTAAAAAGAATGAAAAAAATAGAAAAATGCAAAATACTCCAATGGAAAAAAAAAAAAAAACAACTGACCTAGAAAACACGTCAAGAGAAACAATCTAAAAAATTATTGGACTACCTAAAACTTTAATATTTCAAGACAAAGGGGGGAATCCAAACTTGGGGATAGAGGGAAAGCCACCCAGTTTATCAGCCACCTCAGAGCTGCTGTGCTCTATTGTGTAAAGCAAAGGTGTCACATTTGACTCCTAAGTGGGGCCTGAAGAAAATTAAAAGGTTATTGAGAAATGTCTAACAAAATAGCTTTTAAAATACAATTTATATAATGTTATTTTGTTATTTTCTACATTAATGAGGGATTGTCAGGAATCTGAGTTTCACACTCTAATATAGAGTTTCCATTTGGTTGTTTTTGCTTTTCCTGTTGACAATGATTTCTAGAGGGAAATGACTAAGGTAGAAATATTAACTCAGAAGTCTGGACTAGTTCTGTTTTTACAGGTTGGTTCAGGAAGCCTGATACTCTCATCAGTATTATTGTCAAAAAAAACGACTTTTTTATTCCATAGATAATTGTGCAGGAATTCCTATCAATGATGACTAAAAGGACTATCCTGAATTGGGAAGAGTCTAGCTTAGATTAGGTGGCATTAATTTGGAGTGGACCAGTTGGCAAGGTTTCCTGCTTCTTTACACCTCATTTAATGAATATAGAGGTTAGAAATGGAAAAGTGAAAGAATAGGAATTACTTAGAAAGCAACAAGAAAGACATATGAGTGAAATTTGGAGGGTGATTCTCATTGAATTGGCTTATTCAAGTCAAATTGTAAAGATAAGAAAGTAAAAAAAAAAAAAAAACCAAGGGTGATGGATTGAGAAAGCAGGAATGCCATGACTAATGTGAAGAGCATGTTCAATATTTAATTTCCCTAGTTTCTATTTGTAAGTTTTCTTGACACCTGATCTCATGGCATCTAAGATCTTCAATGATTATTGATCCATATATGTTTTCATTTCTGCCAAAATGAAATACCTTTTGGGGAACTACAGTTTTTGAAAGATACAATTTTAAGGTCACATTGGCCAAATATGCCCAGAACAACTCTCCAAACTTAATAACATTTGTCTCCTTCAGGCAAGGTCAACACAGCTAAGTGTCAGAAGTGGAATATGAGTTCAAGTGGATTTGATTCTAAGACCAGCATTATAGCCAATTCACTGTGCTGCCTTTTTTTTCCTTATGTTCTACAGAAAATGATTAGTATGGCAGAGACTGCATTCCTCTAGTGCAGAACAAGTACACTTTTTAAAATTGTTGAAAGTGAGAAAAACTATGAAAACATGATTTTTGAAAGCAATTTAACCTATTAATTTAGTTGCAAAACTGTCTACCCTCTCTGCCCTTCATTTTGCTAGTAGGACTAAATGCCTTTCTTAGTTTCTATGCTATTTTTCTCTCCTTATTTGCATCCTTCTGAATGGAATACAAGATGGAATAAAAATCAAAATGCATGTCGAGGCAAAAATAAGTCTACTTCAACAATTTAATTGGAATTCTTTATAAGTAAAATGATATTTCTTCCTTGAACTCTGTGAAACATAAGATACAGTTGATTACCCTGTCTTTCTTTCCTTCCTTTCCTTTAGAGATATAACACTCTCCTGCTAACCTTATTAAATATTCAAATTCTATCTCCTTCACTGGCTCTTAATCTTCTTTCTATTCATTAAAATATGTTCCAGAAAGTTGTCTCCTCAGTTTGCTACTTTTCTCTGCACTCGGGAATCTCATTGAATGCCACTATTTTTGTTATTATTGCATTAACTATATCAAATCCTGCAGATTATTCTTTAAAAAAAATAATTTCATTAAAGAGAATGATAATGTGACAGCCAAAATTTTGAGATGCAGTCAAAGCTGTACTTAGAGGAATTTTGTTCTCTCTAAATTCATACATCAATAAAAGAGAAAAAGAAATGATCAACGAATTGGGCATGCAAGTAAAACAATTAGAAAAAAAAAACAAATTAAAATCCCCAATGAAACATCAAATTTGAAACCCTGAAAAATCAAAAAGGAGATGAATAAATTTCAAAGTAAGTATACCACTGAAGTAATAAATAAAATTACCTGAGCATCTCATGAAAAAACTCAATAAATGATGTAAATCAGTAGTTAAGTTGATTTGGTGTAGTGAGTCAACAAGTTCCTTATTTATGCTTACTGAAGATTGATTTATATTGGCATTGGGATTATTCAATGCTAAGAAATCTGCTTGTGATTAGTCTGAGAAAATTAGTCAGCATTCACCATACTCTAGTCATCTATTTATCTTCCTTATCCACCCCAAGTTGTTAATTAGTACTTTTAGTTATCTTTACAATCATGAAATAAAAGAAATAAAAAGGTCAGAGCCCTACCATACTACTTTGGCATTATAGTGGATCCATCATTTAAATGGAAGCAGACTTGGTTTGATTAACATTTTTTTCTTTGAAGAGACTAGTTGTAATAAAGAGACAGATAATATTAATTACTCTAAAACTGTGTGGCAATATTTTAGAGAAATATTTAATCATTTCAGATAAAAAAGTATTATGGGATGCTGAGTATAGACAACTAGGTAGGTAGTATAAATGTCTAATTTTCTTCCTGTTTTTTAGCTATTAGAGAAAATTATTCAAAATGTATGGTGTACTTGAAAAATGCAAATATTTTAAAATCAACATTATACATTGCCACTCTCACCTTCATTCATGTAAGAAGAGTAAATACCCTTTCTCCTTTTAAAAATAGAGTCTAAACCAGTTTGCAAAAAAAAAAAAAAAAAAAAAAAAAAAACATTGAGTATGTCTGAATTTTTGCCAAAACTTTACATCTCAACTTCTGGTACAATTTAAAGATAGAAGATTTACTTTCAAATTCTATATTTTCCATATATTAGCTATGGAATTTGGGGCAAATTTTTCCCCCCTGTCAGCTTCAAATTCCCCATTTGTAAATGAGATAGTTGGGCTCAATGCCCTTTAAAGTATCATCCAAATTGTTAATCTATGGTTGTATGAAATCAGACATTTTAAAAAGAGGAAGTGACCCTGGGCAAGTCACTTAACCCCAATTGCCTCAGCAAAAAAAAAAAAAAAAGAGGATGAAATTACGTGTGTGTGTGTAATTGTTAAAGTAAGTGACTAATCTCAAATTTCTATGTCTCTTCTTACTGAATCATCATCAAAGAAAAAAAACAAAATGTCAGACATCTGTCACAGTTTTGAAAATCTTTACAAAAATTTGCCAAAATCAAATATCTTAATTTTTTCTTTTCAGAAATTTGATCACAACACTGAGAGGGTAAAATTGCTGACTGCGGGAAGTAACATGCCTTTGGGCAAGGCTGAATCATTGATTTTCAAATGAATGCTTCTCTACAAATGAGCTATAATATAAACATTAGAGTCTTCTAAAGTACTGACTGTGTATTTAGTACATTAAATGTACAGTTAATTCAATAGTCCAGTGGATCTGAGATTTCCTCAACATAATTTTATCTCCAATGAAGCATTCTTTTCTGTTCTGTATGAATCTTGTGTCCTTTCAATCTGCCAGAGGTGAGTTCTACCTACTCTGTTTAGAGCCTACCTCCACTTTCTTTGAGCTATATGGACATTCACAAAATTAGTGAATAAAACTAGATTCATTTTTGGGAACCAGATCAATGCACATATTTTAATAACCTAAATGGAGGTTCATTTTCTTAAAATCAATATTTTTTCTATTGATGACAGGTGACTGAGGCTGGAACCAGAAGGAGTTGAGTTCAAATTTGGCCTCAGATTCTTACTAGCTATGTGACAGTGTGATTTAGCTTCTTCAACTGTAAAATGGGGATAATATTTCTATCTTGCAGGATAATTGTGAGGATTAAATGAGATCTTATTTATGAAGTGCTTAGAACAGTTATTGATACATGGTAGGCACTTATTTCTTTCCTAATAATATTGTGTGTCAGCAATTAATGGAGTGTTTCAGTCTTTGAAGAATTGAAGTTGAGGACTATTCAATGCTCTTAGGACAACAAGTAATGGGAATATTGTATTTGTATTTCTTGGCTGTTGTATAACACAAATGTACACAGGGGAAATTATAAAAAGGAAGTAATAATAGAAATCAGTGAATAGGGAGTTGGGATAATTGTTCATGTCAAAAGAAATAAGGATACCTGAGGGACAACTTATCTGCTTCATTGCCTGTACACAATGCCACACCCTAAGACATATATGGTTCTTAAGAGAAGAATTTGTTTAATTCTATCTTCAGCATATAGGTGCACAATAAATATTAAGTAATCATAAAAATTGTGAGGGAAATGTGTTAATATTCTCTATTTTTATGTTTATATCTATATTAGTTATTAATATTTGTTTTATGTATGTATTATGTATATAAATATATATGTATGTATCTAGGAGTGACAGAAAGATCTGAAATTTTCCCTTTTATTTTGAGATCTTCAGATATCTTAAGGATCAGCCTCTCAAAATGCTAAAAATTGTATCAGCATAAGCATGGACTTTTTGTATATCTGTCATTACTCATCTCTTCATGTGGCATGAGAAAGCAAAATAATATATTTAAAACATTTTGCAAGCATAACATCATTATACTAGTTCTTGACATAATAATAACAATAAGAACAATAACAATAATCCTAAGTGGTGGTCATAGTAAAAATAGTAGTAGCAGCAGCAGCAGCAGCAGTAATGCCATACCATTGTGCAGTATAAAATTGTTATTCAAAGTATAATGGGTCTACCAACCTTGATGATGAATTACAGATTTTTTCTATTTTAATCTCTTGTTCTTTTTACATTTTAATATTTAAATGTTTTATCTAAGAATAAATGGATGTTTTATCTAAGTTGCATCTCAAAGTTTTTTTCCCCTACCCTTCATTAAGCTTGTAATATTCTTCCACACAATATTTCAAAATGCAATGATGTTAATACATTGTTGGTGGAGTTTTGAAGTGATCCAACACTTCTGGAGAGCAATTTGGAACTGTGCTGAAAGGGCTATCAAAATGTGCATACTTTTTGATCCAGCAGTATTTCTACTGGGATTATATCCCAAAGAGCACTTAAAGGAGGGAAAGGGACCCACATGTGCAAAAATGATTGGGGGCAGCCCTTTTTGTAGTGGCAAGAAACTGGAAATTGAGTGGATGCCCATCAGTTGGATAATGGCTGAATAAGTTACAGTATATGAATATTATGAAACTCTAAGAGTAATGATCAGCAGGATGATTTCAGAGAGGTCTGAAGAGACTTACATGAACTGATTCTAAGTGAAATGAGAAGAACCAGGAGATCATTGCATATAGCAACAAGAATATTATACAATGATCAATTCTGATGGACATGGATCTTTTCAATAATGAGATAATCCAGGGCAGTTCCAATGATATGATGAAAAGAGCCATCTACATGCAAAGAGAGGACTGTGGGAACTGAGTGTAGATCACAATAGCATTTTCACTCTTTTTGTTGTTGTTTGCTTGCATTTTATTTTTTCTCAATTTTATTCTTTTTGATTAGATTTTTATTGTGTAGCATGATAATTATATAAATGTGTATGAATATATTGGATTTAACATATTTTTACCATGTTTAACACATATTGGATTACTTACCATCTAGGAGAGGAGGTATGGGAAAAGGGGGAGGGGGACTGGAACACAAGATTTTGCAAGAATTAAGGTTGAAAAATTATCTATGCATATATTTTGAAAATTAAAAAGATTGAATAAAATAAATTTTTAAAAAGAGAACAAAAGAAAAAAAAAGATTTTTATTATAAAAAAATTAAAGTTTGAAGAGAGACTAGGTAGTGAAATAGGAATAAATAAAGGAATTAAAAGAGTTGATTGAGGTTTTGTTTGTTTAAAGATAAGACCAATTTATCTTTTAAATGGAGAGGAAGGGGTAATCAAAAAGACTGAAGAAACAAGACAGATAAAATTGATGAAGAAAGGTTATGAACTGGGAAGGAAGGGATTAAGAAAACAAATGGAGAGATTAGCTTTGGGGCGGGAAGCTCTTCTTTCTTTGAGAGAAGAGGAAAGGAAAAACATGGGCCAAGATACTTAACAGTATTAAGGTGGAGAAAAATAATGTTAAAAGATAGATGATAGAGATAGAAAGATAGATAGATAGATAGATAGATAGATAGATAGATAGATAGATAAATAATGGGTGCTATCAATAATAATAATGGACACTTGATTTATTGTGGCTTAATCTAATTGTTCCTCACAACAACCCTGAGTAGTAGGTATTATAATTATCTCCACTTTACATATGTGAAAATTTAGGTTGAGGTTAAATGTGAAATAGTAAGTATTAGAAGTACACTTTAAGAAAACTTGGATCTTCCCAATTGCAAGTCAGGAATAAGAAGTTTAAAGAGACTAGAAGATTTGGAATACGGATTGATGAAGCATGATGAATAAAATGATTGTTCAGGAGCAATGAAGGCTCAGCCAAAGGTGGATTTTTTTTTCTCTTCTTCCTTCTTCTCTTACAAAACATTATAAATTGAAAAAGAAACCAGTCTGAATCTCTGTTTCCATATTTTGACCCTTATCTATGCCCTTTTCTATGTATGGTCTTGCCAAAATGGCTTGACAAATGATTCAAATGAAAGCAATGCTTTTCATGTTACAAAACATACAACATACAGCTAAATAGTCTTTATGATCTGCCCCTGCTCATTTTCATCTGAATACACACCTGCATCTGTAGAGTGCATCAGGAAGTTGAATTGACATGTGAGATTCTCCACAAGGACTTTGCCAGATATATATATTTTTTTCATTCTGTGTTTCATTTTTATTTTGAATTATATTAATTTCCTTAGAAATACATCTGGATTCTTTTCATTCAAAGGCCAATATACATACTGTCTTATTGGTATATTCACCTCATCTGTTAAAAATTGGTAGCTGCTTTATACAAACATTACCTTCCTTCTCTCCACTTGATTCACTGACTGATCTAAGCAGATGTCATCAGGAGAAATCTCAGTATTAACCTTGTCATCTGTCTAGCTTAACTCAAACTAATTTTGTGACTGCAGAGACTTAAGTTTATCAACTCACTACATGGGTGTTTCAACCTAAATAATTCTACAGTTTCTATATAAATATGCAGATGTACGATTTTTCTTTATCTCCCTCCTTCCCTCTCTCTCTCTCTCTCTCTCTCTCTCTCTCTCTCTCTCTCTCTCCCTCTTTCTCCCCCCTCTGTCTCTCTGTCTCTGTCTCTGTCTCTGTCTGTCTCTGTCTCTGTCTCTCTCTGTCTCTGTTTCTGTCTCTCTCTGTCTCTCTCTCTCTCTCTCACTCTCTCTCTCTTCCTCCAAATTGAAAGTGAGCTCTCTGTCATCTTTGAATGGAAAGTTTTTTTTTCTTATTCTTTCTCAATTGACCACATAGCACTTTCAAAGTAATAAAACACCATTTAAATGAAACATTCTAAGCAATAGCCACTGAACTCCAGTACCATTAAATATTTATCAATACAATAGAACATGTTTTTCTGTGAAATAAACATTTGGCTCTGTAAATTTAATAGTTTCCAGTAAAGAAAAAATCCTTTTAGAGTCTTTGCAGCCTCAAGTACTGGACTTAACAAATAAATAGTTCATGATGTGCCAAAATTGAATTGCCAAATGATTGACCACATCCTACATTGCACAAGTAAAAGGCCACTGTTGTTTTTACAAGTGTACTTCATTCAGTGTTTTGATTCATTGTATAAATATTATGAGGCTGGCATTTCTAAATTAACCTTTATTTTCAACTAACTGCAGATGGGGAAATTAGGGTACAGGAAAAACAAGCAAATGGGTTTGTGGAAGAAATCTTGACCCCAAATTTTCTGCTTAGAATCAGTATGCACTTATTTGTATTTTTCTAAATTGAACTCTTGGAAAATATAGTTGAATGTATTTTGCTTGCAAAAGTTCAGAATTTGAGATTTTCCTTAGAAGAGAAATTTAAAACCTGAGATATACACATTATAGGTACATAGTATTCTAAAATTCTTTGAGTCATTGCTTGCTAGTGATCTCTCATGTATAAACGCACATCTTCCCATGCCATATAACCCTATAATTTTCCCCTACAATGATATATTTCTTATAGACAGATACTACGTTCTTTTGTCTTTGCATTACAGCAATAACCATGGAATACTTGAGAATTGTATTGGATAAAAATCTGTAAGAAGGAGCCATTCTTTTGCTTGCTGAAAAATAATTAAATTCTTTGTATCCATGCAATACTACTCAAAAATATGTCTGCCATTCAGGCAACAAAAAACAAACTTGATTTCCTCAATCTTTGTTGCAGGGAAAGGGGGTCAGGGTGTTGGAGTTAACAGGAGATTGAACAACATTGAACAGCACTGGGCTTGAATTCTACGATTGTCTAATAAGCCAGTGAAAAACCAAATCTCTCATTTTATTTCATTTCAAGGTGATGTCAAAGAGTCTTTTCCTCTTCTAAGTTGTTATGATATATATGTTACAGATAATATAGATCCTTTGAAAAATGTCATAATGCTGTGGTAAGAAAACCAGCTTTAAAATCAAAATTGCCTTAATTCAAGGCAATGCTGACTATGTGATCATAGGCAAATGATTTAATCCCTTAATGTTGTCAGTAATTCTCTAAAACTATAGGAGTTACAGCAACTGCGATTCCCATATAACAATAAATTTCCATTGATAACACACATCCATATATATACACACTCACATCCATCCATATCCACTTCCACAAAAAAAAGAGATGATAAATAGATAGATATGTGCATGTATATATGTAAATACATGTATATATTTGAAAATGTATATTTAAATTGATATGAGGTGGGGGTGCTGGCAGAGGTGTGGAGGTGTATTTGTATTTGTATACATGATAGCAACTAGACATATTAGAGATGATAACTATACATACATATATACAAATATGCAAATATATATATATATACATATACATATAGTAACCAAAGATATTAAGGATGGTAAATGTATGAAACATATGTATTTATACACTATATAAAGTATTAGGCATATTAGATATGCTAACTATATTTTGTATAAGTGTGTTACATGTACACATATGTATATTTCTTTTTACAATAATGCTTTTTAATTATTAACTTAGAAGTCAGTATTTCATTATACTAGAATAAAGTTGAAATGATGTATCTTGTAGTACTTTTAATGAATGATGATTTAAGCATTTTGTTCCTTTAAGACATTGACTAAAATAAATAGGTTTTTGAAGGCTTAAAAATGTGATCTTGATCATGCATATTCATGAGTCTTTAGAGCTAAACTCTGATAATAAGGAATAAAATAATTTAATTTGGAAACAACCCAGTTGGGCTATCCACAATACCACTCAACTTGATAGTTTATAGTAGTGAAATCAAAGTGACTTTGCAGACTACATTACCCCAGAGGGGACATTTTTCTCCTTTATTTGGTGTTTGAATGACAAATCTCATGTAATTATATGCCTGATTACAGATTTTGGTAGGAATTGTTGACATGGTGGCCTTTTGAAATTAAATGCTAGCTACATTTATAGGAGACTGTGAAAAAATTTATTTTTTCAGTTAATTAGTCAACTGTCCAACTAAAGGATCTATTAGATAGGATGGGTTCATCAACTAAAATATGAAGTGAAACACAACATTGATTATGCCATGTGACTGCCATGAAATATGGCAGTCATTCATAATAAGGTGCTATCCAGTATTTCCAAATAGCTCTTTACTCACAAGTTAAACCTGGGGGTGGTATGTAAACAATTCTGAATCAGGACTTATGTGTCCATTTATTTTGTAAATTGTTATTAAGAATTTTTTATGTGTAATTTACTAGTGGATACCAAAGGATATCTTGATATCAATCCATCAGGATAATTTGATACAGGGTACCAAAGAGACATGAAACACATGAACAGATTTCCAATACTTTATAATAGAGGGGAAGAAAGATACATATTTAATATATAATAATTTTCTACATTTTTTCATGCATATGACATAAATAAAATATTTTTGTGGATGGAGACAATATCCCCAGTTGAAATGAATGGTTACTATTTCATACTGGAAATCACAGTTGAAGAGGTTCTTGAAGGGTGAGTATGGGCTTTGAAAGATGGACTCGAGTAAAGACAGATTTCCTGGAAAAAAAACATTCCTCTCCCACCACAGAAGTTTATCTGTGAAAGAGAGGAGAGATAAAAGATAATAATTTGAAAGAATGAGAGAATTAAGAGAAAGAATTTTGAGGAGCAGCTAGGTATAACATTGGATAGAATTCAAGACTTGGAGTCAATAAGATTTGAGTTGTAATCCAACCTCAGATGTTTTTATCACTTACTAGCTGTTTGACCCTGAGCTAGTCACTTAATGGAGCACTGCTGGAGTTTACTCGTCTGTAAAATGGTGATAATAATAGTACCCTGCTCACAGATTTGTTGTCAGAATGGAATAAGTGAGCATTTGTAAAGTGTTTTTGCAAACCTTAGCATGCAATGCCAATGTTAATGCTAGCAAGTATAATTATTAAGGATATGAGATATCCATGTTTTAAGGTAGCATAAAATGAGATAATGGATATCAAGAGATGAAAGCTTAGAATAGAGTGATTATATATTAAAAAGAAAAGGATCGATAGAATTGAGAGTATAAATGCAACATTTGGTGTTGGTGAGAAGAGCTGTCTTTTAATCAGAAACTGGAGTGAAGGAAAAGACAGTCAATAACTGTTGAATGAGGCAAATGTTGATTAAAGTAAGAGTAGCTAATGTGTGTAAAGATTTTAGCAAACTGTCAAAGAGGCTCATGTTACAATAAAGATTAAGGTTCTTAATCCTTGAACTATATTATTATGCAATTTCAAAGTTAGAAGGGATTTTTAAGGACTTCTCATTCAACCAGTTCATTTTATAGATGAAAAAACAGAGACCCTAAGAGGTTTAGTGACTGATTCAAATAAGTAATCAATGATATAACTAAGTTAAATCTATTAATTCATATCTTTTAGTCTAATTCTTTTTCTTTACTTCTGTAAGAGATAGCTAAATTTTAGACACAAACACTCAAATATGTTGTTATTGATGATGATGATGATGATGATGATGATGGCATTATAGGAAAAAGTCAGTGAGAAGATTTGAAGGGACAAAGGGTTCAAGAGCAATGAGTTTAGTAAGGACTACAATTTTTTACATTTTTCCGGGCAACAGTACTAATCTGATTATAAATTATTAGGATCATTCTGTAAGGTATAGCAATAAAGAGAGGTTAACAATAAGTATAATTGTTAGTCAGAATTAATAATAATTCATTTGAAAAGCTTTATTTGTGCTAACATTCTTATTTAGGGATGTATCTTATACTATTGTAATTGGCAATATCCCATTTTCCTATAGTATTTTTAGGAAATTTCCTCTGTGCTAATTTGCATTATTATAATGTTACCATGGCAGCTTTCTATTTCTTTTTACCCTGCTACTTCATAAAAAACACTTTAGAATGTGTGCCTATAATGACTTTTTTTCCCTATCTTGTAGTTGTAGTTTGTGAATATCTTTTATCACGCATTGCAGTTTTTCTCTAACTAAAAAAAATCTTTTAAACAACCAGAAGATGTTATCTAAAAATATCCTATGTCTAGCATTTGGTATGCTTTTTGTGTGGACTGTTTAAAGACTTTTTTTCTTTTATAGATTTCTTTAGGTCAGAACATTCATTAGTGCCAAGACACCACATTTAGAAGCTGCCGAAAAAAAAAAGAGACATAGGAGGATAAGCAAAGCATAGCTATTTGTGAAGTGGCATAGTCGGCAGAGAATAATGCAGTTTTGTTTGGAATTTATCCATCTTTAGCAGAAGTCAGATAGGTCCTGAAAATGATTGAGCTGCTTTGGAAAGTAAGGAAAGAAACAGTCGGTCTGTCTACTTTGACAACCGATCTGACCAAATCTGCATTAACTTGACCTGTGGCATCTACTGGATGAACTCAATTTGCCTTGGAATTATATTTGAAAGCCAAGATTGTCATTTATACCTCAGAAAAAGCTTTATGTTCAAAATGACAAAGAGCCATTTCGAAAATAGTTTTGTGATGAAAATCTCAGTTTTTTGCTCAGAAACCTTCAGAATTTTCTTCTACTGTCTAAGGAAGCTTAGCCTGGCATTAGAATCGAACAATACAACTCCAAATTATCTATAGAGCTTTATCTTCATATACTATGTTTTATACATCTTATGGTTCATGTCAATTGGAATGCCTACCATTTACCAAATAAGTTTTGCCTTCTTACCTATAGTATTGTTCAAGTTTTTTTTTTTTCTTTAAAACTGTAATGCCCTCCTCTTAGGTCTCATCTTTGTTGCAAAGTCCAACTCTTTATTCAAGATTCAGGTCAAATGCTTTCTCCTCTGACCCCTACCCACAGTTGGAAATGATCTTTCTTTTATGAACTTTCAAAGAACTTTTAGTTCTCTTGCATACTTAGCATCTTCTATTTTTGTACACATAATTTATTAAGGGAAGTAGGGTAACTTTCCTAATAGTTAGAAATTTCCTTGAGAGCAGAGAAAATTTAAAAAAAACCCACAATTTATTCATTTCCAAAGAATTTCAGATGAAAATTTCTTGTCATTGTGTAAAATAAAGTATCAGTTATTCTGTTTTTTTTTTTTTTTTGGAGGGATTGGAAAGGACAGAGAGACAGAGAGAGACAGAGAGGAGAATAAATCTTTCATCACTAAATCATTAAAATCACTTTCATCACTAGACATTCCACACCTAAGTTTGTGTTATATTTCCAGAACTCATCTCTTTTAAATTAAGTTCCTTGGGATAAAATGCAAATATAATTGAGTTATTGGAGGCTAATGGATTAATAATATAAATATACAAAGTTACAGTCCACCTTTTCCTCTTTTTTTACTCTATAAACCTTTTGCAATTTCATTTTGACCTCCTCAATTAAATTAAACTGTCTGATCTAAGGTTTTCAATGATCTCATGTAGATCTAATGTTCTTTGTAAAAGTCCTCATTCTTCTTGAACTCTTTGTAGCTTTTGAAACTGTTAATTTCCTTCTCTTGTGGAGTTTCTCTCCTTCATGTGTTTTCCGATGACTAATTCTTAGGGTCCTTTTCTGGTTTTATTAATGGGCCCACTTATCATGGTTATACACTAAGGTTCAGTCAGGAATCTCTTCTTTTTCCTCTACATTACCTGACTTGGAAAGTTCATCACTTTCTAGGAGTTCAATCTTAATCTTTTTCTAGAAGATTCCCAGTTCTACTAGTACTAATCTTTCTCTTGAGTCAGGCAAGTCTCACATCAAAAACTACTATTTGTATATCACAAACAGGATGCCTCATAGTCATTTCAAACTCAATTATGTCCTGAAAAGAATTCATTCTTTCACTCTAGGCTCTATCTCAACCTTCCCCTCTTTCATACTGTTCTACCCTCAAGAGCACCTCCATTCTCCCACTTACCCAGACTTGCAATTTCAGTGTCATCCTCAGCTCCCCACTTTCATTCACTCTATAACACAAATCAATGTGAAGTTTCATCATTTCTTCTTTTATACCATTTCTCATATATTCCACCTTCACAGAGTCACCATACTAAGTTTAAGGCTCTCATCAGAGAAAAGAAAGGGAATATGCATTTATACAGTGCCTATTACATACCATACACTCTGATAAGCCCTTTAAAAACATTATCTTTTGGATAGATAAAACAACTTCTGGAAGTAGGTCTATTATCACAAAGGAAAATAGAAATTAAAAAATTTACTCAGGGTCACCCAATTAATAAGTATCTGTGGTCAAATTTGAACTAAGGTTTTCCTTTCTCCAGACCCAGGATTCTATCCACTGAATCACCTTCTGCTTCTCTGTCTTTCATGTTTTTTTTCTTTTCACTCTTTTTAAAAAATAATTTATTAATTAAAAAAAAACAGAATAAGGAAAAATAAAAACAGAAAAGGAATACAAATCAAAATGAAGCAAAACAAAAGAGCACACTATCATGTGCTCATGTAGGATCTCAGGAAGGATTCAAAATATATCGCAACAAATCATCAGATCAAGAAAAAATATATATATGTATATATATGACATATATGTAGAAGAAATTATATTCATGTGTTTCCATCTTTCCTTTGCTTCTTTGTAAATTGTTCTTCTGTTCTGTGCTGCTCACCTTCTTTTTACTTTATTTTCCCCCTTCATCCCTTCCCACCACTTCTTCCTTGACAATTGCACCTGGCTTCTAAATCCTTTTATTTCAGATCTGTCCCCATTCCAAATCAATCTGATCTCAACTGCCAAAGAGTGTGTATGTGTATGTGTGTGTGTGTTTAAGTGTATGTTTAACTATATTACTCTCTTAATAATTTTTTAAATTATTTTTTATTTTATTTGCATAACATATGTGCGGGTAATTCTTCAATAATAACCCTTACATAGCTTTCTGTTACAAATTTTTCCTCCCAACTCCCCACCCCTCTCCTAGAGGGCAGGATATCCACTGCATGTTAATTATGTTAAAATATTGGCAAATCGAATATATGTATACATATTTCCAAACTTATCATTGTTGTGCAAGAAAAATCTTGTCTACACAAATGATATATCAGATAAAGGAAACACAATGTAAGCAAACATCAATCAAGGAGTATGAGAATGTTATGTTGTGGTCCACATTTCACATCCCTCTCTCTGGGTGTATATGACTTTCTTCAGTGAACAATTGGAGGTGGTTTGAAACATTTCATTGTTGAAGAGAGCCATGTCCATCAGAATTGATCGTCATATAGTACTGTTGTTGCTGTGTATAATGATCTCCTGGTTCTGCTCATTTCACTCAGCATCAGTTCATGTAAGTCTCTCCAGGCCTCTCTGAAATCATCTTGCTGGTCATTTCTTACAGAACAATAATATTCCATAATATTCATATACCATAATTTATTCAGCCATTCTCCAATTGAAGGGCATCTATTCAATTTCCAGTTTCTAGCCACTACAAAAAGGGCTGCCACAAACATTCTTGCATGTGTGGGGCATTTTCATTCCCTTATGATTTCTTTGGGATATAAGCCCAATAGAAATGCTGCTGGGTCAAAGGGTATGCACAGTTTGATAACTTTTTGAGCATAGCTCCAAATTGTTCTCCAGAATGGCTGTATCCGTTCACAGCTCCACCAACAATGCATCAGTGTCCCAGCCCTCTCACATCCCCTCCAACATTCATCATTAACTTTTCCTGTCATTTTAGCCAATCTGACAGGTGTGAAGTGGTACCTCAGGGTTGTCTTGATTTGCATTTCTCTGATCAATAGTGATTTGGAGCACCTTTTCATATGACTACAAATAGTTTTAATTTCATCCTCTGAAAATTGTCTGTTCATATCCTTTGACCATTTATTGATTGGAAAATGGCTTGAATTTTTATAAATATGAGACAATTCTCTATATATTTTAGAGAGGAGACCTTTATCAGAACCCTTAAATGTAAAGATGATTTCCCAATTTATTGCTTCCCTCCTAATCTTGTCTGCATTGATTTTGTTTGTACAAAAACTTTTTAACTTAATATAGTCAAAGTTATCTATCTGGTTTTCAATTAAGAGTTCCAGTTCTTCTTTGGACATAAATTTATTCCATCTCCATAGGTCTGAGAGGTAAACTATATTACATTCCTCTAATTTACTTATAGTATCACTCTTTATATCCAGATCATGAACCCATTTAGATCTTATCTTGGTATGTGGTGTTCGATGTGGGTCAAGCCCTAATTACTTCCACACTAGTTTCCAGTTTTCCCAGCAGTTTTTGTCAAATAGTGAATACTTATCCCAAAAGCTGGAGTCTCTGGGTTTATCAAAAACCAAATTGCTATAGTTATTGCCTAGTTTGTCTTGTGATTCTATCCTATTCCACTGATCGACTACTCTATTTCTTAGCCAGTACCAAATGGTTTTGATGACCGCTGCTTTATAATATAGTTTTAGATCTGGTACAGCAAGTCCACCATCATCAGCCTTTTTTTCATTAATCCCCTTGAAATTCTTGACCTTTTGTTTTTCCAAATGAACTTTGCTACTATTTTTTCTAGATCTGTAAGCTAATTTCTTGGGAGTTTGATTGGTATGGCACTAAATAAGTAAATTAGTTTGGGTAGTATTGTCATTTTTATTATATTCGCTCGTCCTACCCATGAGCATTTCAAGTTTTTCCAGTTGACTAGGTCTGATTTTATTTATGTGGAAACTGTTTTGTAGTTTAGTTCATATAGTTCCTGACTATCCCTTGGCAGATAAATTCCCAAATATTTTATACTATCAGCAATTATTTTGAATGGAATTTCTTTTTGTATCTCTTGCTGCTGAACTTTATTGGTAATATATAAAAATGTTGATGATTTATGTGGATTTATTTTGTATCCTGCAACTTTGCTAAAGTTGTGAATTGTTTCTAGTAGTTTTTTAGTTGAGTCTTTAGGGTTCTCTACGTTTATCATCATGTCATCTGCAAAGAGTGATAATTTGGTTTCCTCATTACCTACTCTAATTCCTTTAATCTCTTTTTCTTCTCTTACTGCCAAAGCTAACATTTCTAAGACAATATTAAATAATAATGGTGACAGTGGGCAGCCTTGTTTCACTCCTGATCTTATTGGGAATGGTTCTAGTTTGACTCCATTACATATGATGCTTGCTGAAGGTTTTAAGTAGATACTACTAATCATTTTAAGGAAAAGCCCATTTATTCCCAGTGTTTTTAATAGGAATGGGTGTTGGATTTTATCAAAGGCTTTTTCTGCATCTATGGAGATAATCATATGGTTTTTATTAATTTGGTTATTAATATAATTGATTATGCTAATAGTTTTCCTAATATTGAACCAGCCCTGCATTCCTGGTATAAATCCTACTTGGTCATGATGTATTATCCTGGGAATGACTTTCTGTAATCTTGTTGCTAAAATCTTATTTAAAATTTTTGCATCAATATTCATTAGGGAAATGGGTCTATAGTTTTCTTTCTCAGTTTTCTCCCTACCTGGTTTAGCTATCAGCACCATATCTGTGTCATAGAAGGAATTTGGTAGTACACCTTCTTTCGCTATTTTTTCGAATAGCTTATATAGTATTGGGATTAATTGTTCTTTGAATGTTTGGTAAAATTCACATGTAAATCCATCTGGTCCTGGAGATTTTTTCTTAGGGAGTTGATTAATAGCTTGTTCTATTTCTTTTTCTGAAATAAGGCTATTTAAATATTTTCTTTCCTCTTCTGTTAATCTGGGCAATCTATATTTTTGTAGATATTCCTCCATTTCATTTACATTATCAAATTTATTGGCATAAAGTTGGGCAAAGAAACTCCTAATTATTACTCTAATTTCCTCTTCATTGGAGGAAAGTTCTCCCTTATCATTTTTGAGACTAATAAATTGATTTTCCTCTTTCCTTTTTCTAATCAAATTAACTAAAGGCTTATCTATTTTGTTGTTTTTTTCATAAAACCAACTCTTAGTTTTATTTATTAATTCAATAGTTTTCTTATTTTCAATTTTATTGATCTCCCCTTTAATTTTCAGAATTTCCAATTTGGTATTTAATTGAGGGTTTTTAATTTGGTCTTTTTCTAGCTTTTTTAATTGTAAGCCCAGTTCATTAATCTTCTCCTTCTCTGTTTTATGCAAGTAAGCATCTAGAGATATAAAATTACCCCTTATAACCGCTTTAGCCGAGTACCACAAATTTTGGTATGTTGTCTCATTGTTGTCATTCTCCTGGATGAAATTTTCGATTGTGTCTATAATTTGCTCTTTCACCCATTCGTTCTTCAGGATTAAATTATTTAATTTCCAAATAACTTGTGGTCTATTTTCTCCTGGCCTTATATTACATGTGAGTTTTATTGCATCAATATCTGAGAAGGATGCATTTACTATTTCTGCTTTTCTGCATTTGATTTTGAGGTTTTTATGCCCTAACTCATGATCTATTTTTGTATAAGTTCCATGAACCCCCGAGAAAAAAGTATACTCCCTTCTATCACCATTCAATTTCCTCCAGACATTTATCATACCTAACTTTTCTAGCCTTTTGTTAACCTCCCTAACTTCTTTCTTATTTATTTTGGAATTTGATTTATCTAATTCTGAGAGAGCAAGTTTGAGATCTCCCACTAGTATAGTATTACTGTATATTTCTCCTTGCATCTCTCCTAACTTCTCCTCTAGGAATTTGGATGCTATACCACTTGGTGCATATATGTTAAGTATTGATACTGCTTCATTGTCTATGGAACCCTTTAGTAAAATGTAGTTTCCTTCCTTATCTCTTTTAATTAGATCTATTTTTGTTTTTACTTGATCCGAGATAAGGATTGCTACCCCTGCCTTTCTTTGTTTACATGAAGCATAGAAGATTCTGCTCCAGCCCTTTACCTTCACTCTGTATGTATCTCTATGTTTTAAATGTGTTTCTTGTAAACAACATATTGTAGGATTCTGGCTTTTAATCCAGTCTGCTACCCGCTTCCGTTTTATGGGAGAGTTCATCCCATTCACATTCACAGTTAAAATAACTGTATCTGTATTCCCTGCCATCTTATTTACCCAGAGTTATGAGTTTCTCTTCCCTTTCCCCTCTGTCCCTTCCCCCCTCCCCAGTACTTTGTCTTGATGACCACCTCCCACCAATAATCCTCCTCACTTTTCTCTTAATAAATTTTAATGAATTGCTATTATCTCCACGATCGGATAAAAAGATTGCTATTAAGAATGAAAAGCTTTTCATAGTATGGCCTAACAATTCCTTTTTAAAGTTTCTGAGATCAGGTGCATTGAGGGTGGTATGACTGTATATGACAATGTTTTACTACTCCCTTTCATATTCTTTATGATCAACCTATACAGCCTTCTTCCAGAAGCCCACACATGACATGGTATTTAATCCAGTCTCTGTGAATTGACCATCTCTCATGCCTGTAATGTTCACTTTTTGCACTTTTGCACTTTACCATTCTTAATTTCCTTGAAGACTCAGGACAGATCCTACTTTTCTTGAGGGCTTTTTCAGTTGCACAGATTCTAATGATGTTCCCTTTAGCATGCATGTAATTATATAACTGTTATGTTATGTTATATCTTAAAGGGAATCTAGTTCCATCCTTTCATTTAACAAGTTAGAAAAAAAGTTCAGAGAAATTAAGGGGCTTGTCAATTAAGTCTTTTGCTCTAACCTAGAAGACTTGTCTTGCAAGTTAAAGTGAAGTGATTAACTTCAGTTATAAATAATCACTATACACACATATAATAAATGTGACATGAAGTAGAAATTAATGAGGCCAAAAGAGAATCAGTGGAGGGATAGGGCATTTGCTTAAGGTGACAAGGCAATAAGTGACAAAATATATAAGAATTCTTATATAATATTTGTTTTCTCTGCAAAAAGGAATGGTCTTCATATTGGAAATGAAAGAACAAAAATGATTAACCAGAAATTGAAACAAAGACAAAAAAGGAAATATCCAGAGACCCCCTAGTTGCCCTATAGAAATTCAAATCATATGCCCCAGATGGACCATATCCTTGTGTAATAAATGTTGGCAGGTGTATTTCTGAGCCACAGTAAACAGAAGAAGTATCACAAGATTGGAAAAGGCCTTGTCCTGCTTGTTTTCTTAAGGAAACAGAACAGAACCTGTAAAGTATAAGTAACTGAGCTTGACTTTACTTCCTGGGAAATTCCAGAATCGTTTTAAAAAGAGAGTCAGTAAACATCTTAAAAAAATACGTGCTACTACACACCTGTCAGATTGGCTAAAATGAAAGGAAATGATAATGACAGATGTTGGCAGGGATGTGGGAAAACTGGGACACTGATACATTGTTAGTGGAACTGTGAACGGATCCAACCATTCTGGAGAGCAATTTGGACCTATGCTCAAAAAATTATCAAACTGTGCATACCCTTTGACCCAGCAGTGCTTCTATTGGGCTTATATCCCAAAGAGATCTTAAAGGAAGGAAAGGGACCCACATGTGTAAGAATGTTCGTGGCAGCCCTTTTTGTAGTGGCTAGAAACTGGAAACTGAATGGATGCCCATCAATTGGAGAATGGCTGAATAAATTATGGTATATGAATGTTATGGAATATTATTGTTCTGTAAGAAACAACCAGCAGGATGATTTCAGAGAGGCCTGGAGAGACAAGCATGGACTGATGCTGAGTGAAATGAGCAGAACCAGGAGATCATTATACACGGCAACAACAATATTATATGATGATCAATCCTGATGGACATGGTTCTCTGCAACAGTGAAATGCTTCAAACCAGTTCCCATTGTTCAGTGAAGAAAGCCATATACACCCAGAGAGAGGGATGTAAAATGTGGACCACAACATAACATTTTTATGCTATCTGTTGATATTTGCTTGCATTGTGTTTGCTTTCTTTGATTTTTTTTCTTGTAGATATGATTTTTCTTGCACAACAATAAGAAGTGTGGAAATATGTATACATATGTTTGATTTGTCGAGTATTTTAACATAATTAACATGTAGTGCATTTCCTGCAATCTAGGGGAGGGGTGGGGACTAGGGGGAAAAAATTTGGAACAGAAAGCTTTGTAAGGGTTAAGGTTGAAGAACTATTCATACATATGTTTTGCAAATAAAAATTTTAACAAAAAAGAGGTGCTGATTACAAACATCCAGCATGATTTTTATCAAAGAATGTCCTACTATACTAACCTTAAGTTTCTTTCCTTTCCTTTCTTTTTTTCCTTTCCTTCCCTTTCCTTTTTTTCCTTTTTATTTTCTCCTTTCTTTTCCCTACCCTTATTTTCTTATCCTTTCTTTTTTGTTCTCTCCTTCCCTCCTTTCTCCTTTGCTGCTTTTTCCCTTTCTCTCTGTCTCTCTCTGTGTCTGTCTGTCTGTCTCTTTTTCTTTTCTGTCTCTCCTTTCCTCCTCTCTCCCTTCTTCCCTCTCTCCTCCATCTCATGATTGCAATTTACTAATTAACTCAGTTTTTAGCTAAATTTTTGGCAAACTATCGCATGCTATTCTTGTAATGATGGTGAAATATAGATTCAACTATAATATAATCTGATGAATTTAGAAGTAGTTAGATGGGCAGATTAGAATGGTTCAATGTCAGTATGGGGGAAGGTTTCTAGGGGATTATTCCAGGGATCTGTGCTTATCCCTGTATTTAACATGTAAAAAGAAAAAGAAAACAAATACATAGACACAAACAGACATTCACTCACAACTGTGATTTAGAGAAAGAAATAGATGGAATCTGAAATTTAAAATGACACAAAACTAGGGAATGAGAACTAATGCATTAGATGATATTCAGAACCTAAAATAATTTTATAACATTGGACTGATTTAATAAAATGTAATTCAAGAAATATAAACAAAAAGTCTTATAACTGGGCAAAAATAAACCAATTTCACATGTATTAAATGGAGGAGACATGATTAGATAGCAATTTTTTGAAAGAAAATCTGGAAATTAGAATGCAAAGTCAATGTGAATCAGCAATGTGATTTATCTACAAAAAAATCAAATGTGATCTTGAACTATATTGAAAAGGTTATAGCTTCCAGGAATAGGGAGATGATCATTTGTGCTAGCCCTCATTAGACTTCACCTGGTATAGTATGATCATTTCTGGTTGCCAGAGTTTGTTGTTCATTCTTCATTCACAAACAAAACCAATAACATTATGAGGATAATGGTTTGTTCATGAATTGGATTTAAGTGAAGCAGAGCTGCACAAATTTGTTAGCATCACTCTCTACTTCAATCATTGAAATTCAGTAGCAAGACAAAAAGCCAAGATGGCTAGTATTGACCTGGAAGGATGGCATATAGAGTACCAAAAACATTCAGTTATTCAAGGTACCAAACCAGTTGTTATTCTTTTTTTTAGTAGCTTAACAGTTTAATAAGTATATTGATATGCTAGAGAAAGTCCAGGGAAAGGCAACTGGGATTATAAAGGAACTTTATTTTTACAGATAATCATATGAGAGTTAACTGAAGGAAATGCAAATACTTAAATTGGAGAAGAGAATATTCAGTGGGGATATAATAATTCGTCAAATGTTTGAAGGGCTGTCATATGTAGAAGGGATTACACATGTTCTGCTTAGTCCCCTAAAGCAGAAACTGGAGCAATGAGTAGAAGTTGAAAAGGATCCAATTCAAGCTTAATGTCAGGAAAACATTTCTAACAAATAAAGCTGTCCAAAAGTGGAATAAGCTGCCTCAAGGGGCAGGAGTTTCTCTCTCTGTAGAAATCTTCAAGCAAGAGTTAGATAACTACTTTTTAGATATGCTATAGTAGAAAGATTTCTTTCTATATATGCATATACCTAGACGACTCTTTGAGGTCCTTTTTACTTCTCAAATTATGTCATTCTAAATTGTAAATATGTGATATTTGAAGAGAGACAGATCTCTTTCAGTTAGGAAGGTCCAAGGAGGCTTCAGAGAAGAAGCATAATCCCAGTATTCATGTGTAGTAGAGGTAGAATTTTTATAGTAGAGACATAGAGATATTCTTTTTCAAGTCTTCAGGAATTCAAAGAAACAGTATCCTTTCTAGAACCCTAGAGACTCAGGTGCTAAATAATCTTGATCTTCAACACATCATTTTGTTTACAGATACTAAAATGTAGACATAGGGAGGAAAAGGATCAGTATTAAGATTAAAAAATTAGGTAGAATTCAGTAAATCAAGTGTAGATGTTTCAAATGAAATAATATCTTTTTATCCATATATCTATAGAGATAGTTAGAAAGGAAGGAGTGAGGAGAGAGAAGGAAAAAAGAGAGGAAAGGTACAAGAAATTAGAAATGTAAACTTTTGAGATTTATAAGCACTAATCTTCTAACCAGAAAATAATGTAAAGGAAAAAAAAAAATATATATATATATATATATATATATATATAACACTATAACTCATATCTGTTTGCTTCTATTTACTCCTGGTTAGGATGAATTAAATGAATTCTAAAAAACAAAATTAACAAAAAATACCAAAGCAAAGACAACAATAATATTAACAACAAAAAACATAGGAGATGGACTTGACTTCTTTGTATAAGCTCTAAGTCTTTTTCCTTTTTTTTTTTCAAACTACAAGAAAGAGCCATAAGTATATCGGAGACCTCTTATCCTTCATTTTGCACTTGGAGATCGTGAACAGGTCTGTCTTTCATTCAGGTATGTATCAAAATTTACATATTAAGGTTGAACAACGAGCTGTTTCTCCTTTTCTATAGGCTTTGTGCCAGGCTGCAAAGTAAGATGTTCACCTGGGTCCCATATCTCATCATTACAGCATTGGTCTTCTAGAGGGAGAAAAAGCAAAGCAGGGAAGAATTAATGAAGCACTGTGAGAAGTCTAAATAGAGACACAAGTTTTCATCTATATTTGTTTAAGGACAAAGAAGTGAGATGTACTTTTCAAATGCCATATCTGAT
Organism: Myrmecobius fasciatus; assembly: GCA_023553655.1. NCBI lineage: Eukaryota > Metazoa > Chordata > Mammalia > Dasyuromorphia > Myrmecobiidae > Myrmecobius > Myrmecobius fasciatus. Next base: position 15,115 of record JAJPUD010008900.1, on the reverse strand, counting down.
TTAAGAGCAAGCCTGCAGTGATACCGTTCAAATACCAACACATCTCTAGCCTGTTAAAGCTGATTTTAGGCAACATCACTCTGTGGAAACAATTACATCAACATAATTGGAAAATATTTCTTTTGGTGCAGTTCTTCCTTAGCTAAAGCTCATTTTACATCTTGAGGAAGGATTTATTTTTCACATTGGACTGTGACAGATATCTTTCAAATAAGTAAATGGAGCATATGCAATAGCAGGAAGAATAACTTGCAACCATTCTGAAGGAAATGGAATGATCCTTAGTGTGGCCTGTAACAAAAGGCAACAAATGTTAGGGTTGGAATAAAATGAATTGTCATGGTGTTTTATCAAAAAGCTTCTGATTGGTAACCATTTAATCATCTTATGATAATAGATTAAGATCTTTGTGCTTTAGTCTTGCCTGATTCCTCATGATCTTATTAGGGGTTTTCTTGACAAAGATAATGGAATAATTTGTCCTTTCTTTTTCCACTTCATTCTACAGATGAATAAAATGAGGCAAACAGGTTTAAGTAATTCTGCCCAGGGTCACACAGCCAAGTATTGGAGGCCAATTTTGAACTCAGGAAGATGAAGTCTGTCTGACCATCAATATGCTCTTTAGATTAAGAGCTAGAGGAAACCTTACAGATTACATAGTCTAACTTCTTCCTTTGTAAATTATTCCAATTCAGTTCAGGATATTTATGAAATTCTTACCGTATTCAGAAAGTACTCAGTTAGGCACTTGCAGAGATGATGCATTAGTATTCTCCCTCATGCTTACTCCTTCAGCTGTTATAGATTTTTCTCATGTCTGCTCATTCTATGGAATGCTGATTCATTTCTTTATATAAATTTGCATAGAAGAGACTTCCTTCACATTTTATTGACTTTGTATGGATAGAAATTGAACATATAAGTTATTAATCTATTATTTTTCACTCTCCCTATTTATACATTTCTCTGATGACATATTTTATAGCACTTCTGCATTACTCCTCCATTACAATGGCTTATATTCTACTCACATCCACCATTTTGGTATGAGTGATAGAAATACGAAGGAATAAGAATTGCTAGTTGCCCTTCTGGAACTTACTGGCTGAGAAATATTAAGAAGAAAATAATTATAAATGAAATTATAAAATGAAAAAGCAGGGAATTAGGAATTTCAAACTGAATTTGAAACCTGCCATTTTTTTCCATGAAGCTTGAGGAATTTAATCTTTCTAGACCACACTTCCCTCATCTGTCAAATTCAGGCAACGCAAAGGGACTTTCCAGCTTTTAGTTGATGAATCTAAAAAATATAAGACAAAGTAATATAAGGACATGGTAGGGAGATGAAGAATGTCCACAAAATACTGCTTGTCTTTCAGAATGAAGTCCTGTAATGAACTTACATGAGTGTAACCATCCAACTCTATATAGCAAAAACAACAGCAAAAATATTTTCTAATATTGATATATATATCTTAATATTGAAATGGATATCTTAAATATTTTGAGTCATTTTTGTTATATGTAAATTACATGTACTAAAATATAAAGATAAAAAGATAAAGAAAAGATAAAAAAAAAAAGAGCCTACAGAGCTAGTGTTCTAGAAGTCATTTTAACAAAGAAACTAGAATGGAATATGAAAAAAAGAGCTTTTGATAAAAGAAATTTAAATTTATAGATATTTGGAGGAGTAACTTTTAAAACCCTAAAGCTGATATTCCTAGGAACTGTATTAGTTAAAAATAAATAAATAAATACACCTTTCATCCCTCTGAGTTTATTCACAACATAGTTGAGAATAGAATTTCCAAAAATATATATATTTGTGCCCTTTACAATTTGTTGTGGAAATTGTTATAGCTGAAAGACAACAGTTTTCATGCCCTTTCCAAACATGGTTCTGACACATCTTAGATAATGTGTGAAATGCAAGAGGAAAAATTGTCTCACTCCTCAAAAGGAACAAACAGAGCCTGACCACATGGTTCCTTTGCTTTGATTTATATATTTCATGATTGCTTTGTTGGGTGTTACTTTTAGAAATGTCTTTTTTTTTTTGTACTTCCCCTTTGACTCTGAGATTTATTTATATTTTAGGTAGTGATAAGAACCCATTCCCCTGTTCTGCAGAAAAGGTCTAATTCATGACAAAAGGAGTGCTTTAATGAGTCTCTCTGCTCTTATTCTTATTTATTAATGTAATTCTAAAGGAGAAAGGGTTCTACTCTAATAATGCCGTATAGGACTAGTTATTTTCATTAGTTTAACTACGCAAAACAATTTTTGATCAATGTAATAGGCCATTTTACTATGAGAAAAAGTTGAATTATTTACTTACCCTTGTTACTTTTAAATCAGAGTTTTGTTATACCTATAGTTTGCCTAGATTTTAGCAATGCTTGATCAAGTTTGTCATGCTGTTCTGGTTGATGATTAGATGACAGTATATTTAGGACTCATTAAAAGACCCCACAAAAGATCTTACGGAATTTAAACACACATGGAAAGGCTTCAACCTAACTGAAATTTAGTATTTTAGATTTGGCCCAGTGTTCTAGTTTGTTAAGATCTTTGTAGATATTGACTCAATCATGCAAAATATGTTAGTTGTTCCTTTATGTTTTATAATATCTATAAATCTGATTAATTGGACTTTGCTCAGTTATTGCTAAAATGTTAAAATAACTTGATTGGAGCACAAATCCCTATGTCATTTTATTAGAAATCTCATTTTCAAGGCAATATTCAGTTATCTTTCATTCAAGAGTATCAGGAGAGGGACCAGACCTTTGATTTAATTGCTATAGGATAGATAACCTTACTGAATTTTAGCTTTTTAGATTTGACCTAGTCTTCTAGTTTGTTAAGATCTTTGTAGATATTGATTCTATCATCCAACTCAGAGGGTTCTTTAAATCAGGGGTTCTCAAACCAGGGACTCCAGGTAAATCCAGCTTCTCATCTGCTTTCATATGGCCTGTACCATTTATTTTTGGATTAAAAAATTTTTTTTTCTGTATTTGGGCTTAGGGTGAAAGGATGAAACACATATTTCCCCATAAGTCCATCAGCATTTTCATTACTGAGAATAGTTAAGTCATTCATAGTTGATTAGCCTACAATATTGCTGTAACTGTGAAAAATGTTTTCCTGGTTCTGCTCATTTCCCTTTCCACCAGTCCATGTTTTTTCTAACATCATCTTACTTGTCCTTGTTTTAAATTTTGAGAGTATTTCATAACAATCACATGCCACAACTTGATCAGCCGTTCCTCAAATGATAGGCATCTTCTCTATTTCCAATATATTTCCAGCACAAAAAAAGAGCTACTATACATATTTTGTATATATAGATTCGTTTCCTTTTTCCTTCATCTCTTTGTGGGCACAGAACCAGTAGTACTATTGCTTCATCCAAGAGTATGGGCAATTTTATAGTCATTTGAGCAATGTTCCAAATGGCTCTTCAGAATGTTTAGATCAGTTCACAACTCCAAAGCAAACTTTTAATTCTGCTTGAAACTACAATAACTTCTGCTTCTAAAGCTAATATCCACCATTTGAAACTCCACTAATAATTTCCTTTACTTTATATTATTGCCAGTCTAATTTACTGTTTCTAACATAATTCTTTGTAATCACATTTTTTTTCTCAGAATGTTTTTTTTTTTTTAAATTAGCAGAAGACAAGTATTCTTATCTTCATTTTACAGAAGCCATAGAGATATTTTAAAACATTTCAAATATCACTTAATAAGGGCATGGCAGACAAAGGCTGGAACAAGAAATCCTTTGCTCATTCCTATGTGCCTCACTAGCTCCTATTAGGACCGAGAAGAAGGAAAACAGCATCCAGCAATGTTGGCTCCCTATCAAAAATTTCATTCTGCTCTATTCCCTAGATGATAAGTAGTTTTATAGCCTCTCTTTACACTCTTGGCTCTCCACCATCTTCCTTTTTTGTTGGTCTGTGTCCATAATTACTTGATAAAGCATCTGGTTTCTGTTTGCAATGGTTTGTCAGTTACCATTCACTATCAGGTAAAGGGAAGCCATACATCAGGATCTGCAAAAATATTAAAGAAGATGATATCTTTTCATTTATGTCATTTTAATCATCACAAAGAATCATCTCTGAACAACCATCTATTTTTTTAATTCAACCAAAGATTTCATCTGTGTAGTAATCCCTTGGGGAAAAGCTTTCCTTGTGAAAGTAGATAACAGCTTCTCTGTAAATTAGAGTATTAGAACATTCTTGAAGGCATTGAGAGGTTAAATGATTTTTCAAAATCATAGATACATTATGTGTTGGGGAAGAAGTTTTAGCCAGGTCTTTCTGATGCTGGGGCTGGCTCTTTACCCAGTTTACTCTTTCTGTGAAGAACAAATCTAGGTAAATTTTATCTTTCCCAGTGATAATCTAGGGGAGGGAGAGGAAATATATCAACTTCAAATGTTGGAGTGGGGTCAAAAATCTGCTGTTCTCTTATATCTCAGAAAAGTCTATGATTCTTCCTCTTGTTCCTTATGCTACTCCTGCTTCCTCACCAAAGAATTCCCCCAAGGTTATGATGTAGCAATCATATTTTCTTTCTATCTTCCCTTACCCCCACTTGTTTATCTCAAATGATGCTCCCTCTTTAGTTGAAATTCTTATGTAGAAAACTCTGAGATTAATGCATCTAGCTTCACCATTTTATTGTAGAATTTCATAGAATCCCATATTTGATGTTCCAACACTACTGTTTAAAAGATGTATGACTTTGACAAATGACAAACCTTTTAAAATCTCAGTTTTATTATCTGTCAAATGAGGATATTGGACTTGTCAGAGATGTCAAACTCAGAACCAATAAGCTGCAAACAGCTGCAAAACTCCCAAATGGAATTGAACTATATTCAGATGAAATTGGAAAAATATTTATCTATCTATCTATCTATCTATCTATCTATCTATCTATCTATCTATCTATCTATCTAAAATATAATACAACATAGAAAACGTTAATTTGTGGTTTTTCAAGCTAATATGTGGCTATAAGTCTTTTCTACTTGAATGTTATCCCCCTGAACTATATGATCTCCAAGGTTCTTTCTACTTCTAAATGTTGTTAGCCTATTGATTATAGTTTCACTTTCTTCAGTTTTTGTCCTTCTTGAGGTTAGCTCAAAATTCCAAAAACAATTATTAATGATCATCACTTTAATACTAAAACAAAGTAAAAAAAAAGAAAATGAATATTTTGCCTGTTATAAATATCCAAATTAACTATAAAGAGCATATGAAGAAAGATACTATTTTCATCTAGAGAGTTGACAAATAGAACTATTTTTAGAATTATTTTACATATATAGATATGTGTATCTATTTGTATATAATAGTAGCTATCTTTAGGGAGGGGGTAGAAGGAAGAATTTTTTTTTAAAAGAGGAAAAAAAGAAATTTATGTGATAATTTTGTTTTATATTTGAAAGGACTAACAAGTTTTGCATAGTAGATTTGCACTTTCATGTGCAATCATCTTTTAAATTGTACTATATTATGGAAATACTTAATTCCATAAATTAAAAATAGATATTTTTAAAATATAAAATATTTTTACAATAAAAACTACCACCTAAAATACAAGTAACAGTTCAAAGCTTCCTCACTGTTTCCTAAATAAAATTAATATTCCTTAACCTATCATTCAAGATTCTTTAAAACAATTCCCGAGCCTTAACTCCTTTTGTCAGTTAAGTGGCTCATTAGATAGAACAGTATGCCTAAAGCCAGGAGGATCTGAATTCAAATCCAATCTCAGAGATTTACTGTATGATCCTAGGCAAGTCCCTTTTTGGTCCAGTTTTTTCAAATGTATAATGAATAAAATAGTAACATCTACCACTTAAGGCTATTGTGAGAACTAAATGAGGTAATATTTATAAATGTGTTTAGCAGACTGCCTAGTATATAGTAGGTACTTAATAAATGTTTCTTCCCTTAATCTATTTCCTCTTCCCCCTAAAACTTCAGAAAAAAAAAATTTAATTTAATTCAAAAGAAAGTTTCCAGATGCCTGCAGTTTTGACAGTGTGAAGACAAAATATTTTACTTGAAGTTAGAACTGAATTGTAGTACTTGAATTATCTATGTACCAGTTATCTGACTTTGGGCAAGTCACTTAAATTATCTTATCCTCTCAGCTTTCTCATCTCTAAAATGAGGAAGTTGTAGAAAATGACATTCACCAGAAAGTTATGACCTTCTACCTAATGCTACAAATAATAACTTAATTTTTATTTTTCTCATTTACAATAATAACATGATAATTATAACTTTATATTAGCCATTTCATTGAACAAGATGAAAGATATAATAATAACTAACATAGGGTTTATAGATTTACTAGTTATCTTACCTACATTATATCTTATGCTCACAACAACTCTATAATAGATGTTATAATGTATCAATTTTATATACTTTCTTCATTTTTAATGGTGGTGTGAATCTCATGCATACCCATAATCAGAATTGAACAAGGATGTGAATTTTTAGAAAAGCAACCATAAAACAGGTCACCATTTTGATGTATAACAATCATGCAAACAAATAACATACTAAAATTTAATTCATTTTAGTAGACAGTTTCTATGTTCTATAGTAGGACTTTTAATTCATATTATTCTCTACTTCCCTCACCTTCCCTATGTTTGGATAGAATATACTGTTTTTTATAATCAAAACTCCTAAAGCATTTCCTTCTGAAAAGGTCAGAGTAAACATGAAACATTTTGGTAACTTCAAAAACAGCTTTTGGGGCATTATTTCATTTTTGACAGAAATCACAAACTATCATTCCCTTCCAATTCTCTGAACTGAGAAGGGAGAAGAAAAGTCCTCTAATATTGACTCCAAGAACATTCTTTTTTTAGTTTCTAATACGAAGAAGAAAATACTTTCTTCTAACCATTTAAACAACAATAAAGTGGAAAAAGAATATTATAAAGGGGCATTCCTTACAGAAATAGTCATTAAAACTGAGGTTGAACACATGTACCAGAAAATTATATGTGCTCAGTGGGATGTAACCTCTGAATATGGTTACAAGAAGAGGGATTGCTACTTCTATATATTGCTTAAGTAACTACTTGTAAAATATTGACCAGATGTGTCTTTTCTTTAATTCAATTTTGTGTCACATGAAGAAATAATCAAACATTTCCATTGCATTAGTAATTTTTTCTGATTCTATTTTTTAATTTAATTTTGATTTTTTATTTCCACATTCTCTCACTCCTTCTAGCCCCTACCACATGCACTGAGAAGAGAAGATATATGATATCCATTATACATATATAGTGATGTAAAATGTATTTCTACATTGGCCATATTCTGGGGGGAAATTTAAGTACATACATACATGCGTACATACACGCAGATGCATTTCAAACTATACTCTGAATCGATCAATTTTCTGTCTACAAGTAGATATCATTTTATGTCATTAGTCATTTGGAATTTTGATGTATTGTTATATTGATTAGTTACTATATCTTTCACAATTAATCTTCTTTAAAATATTGCTTTTATTGTGTACATTGCTCTACTAGTTCTGATCACTTAACTTTGCATCAGATCATATAAGTCTAATAAGGTTTTGCTGAAAGCATCTTGGTCATTATATTTCACAGCACAATTGAATTCCATCACATTTATATACAAAAACTTGTTCAGCCATTCCTTAGTTGATGGGTGTCCTTTCATTCTCTGCCACCACAAAAAGAGCTTACATAAATATGTTTGCATACAAGGATTGTTTTCCTTTTTTGAAAAAAAAACTTAATTTATAAACCTATGATCAGTATTTTTGGTTCAAAACATAAACATATGCACAGGTTTATAATCACTTGGACATACTTCAGTATTTTGCTCCAGAATGGATATTGCAGTTTATAGTTCTGCCAACAATACTGGTGTATTTTTCCACATTCCTTTCAGCATTTATCATTTTTCTTTTCTGTCATGTTAAATAATCTTATGGGTGTGAAATGGCAAGTTGGAGCTGTTTCAATGTCCATTTCTGTAAATATTCATGATTTAGAATATTTTCCCATATGGCCATTGGTAATTTTGATTTATTCATCTTATAGCTTCTTGTTCTTAACTTTTGACTATTTGTCATTTAGGGTATTACTTCTTTTTAATATATATTTCACCCTACATATTTGAGAAATGAGATTTCTATCAGATAAGCTTGTGACAAATTTTCCCACTAGTTTCTTGCTTTTCTTTTAATTTTTTCTGTATGAGTATTGTTTGTGAAAAACTTTTTTACTTTGATATCATAAAAATATGAATTTTTTTCTTGAAAATATCTCTATCTCTTGGTCACCAATACTTCTATCCATAAGTAACAGTAATTTCTTCTATGCTCCTATGATTCATTTATAATTTAACATTTTATTTCTAAATAATATACCAATTTTGAACTTATCTTGATATACAGTTTGAGATGTAGATTTATGTCTAGTTTCTGCAAGATTACTTTCCAATTTTCCCAGAAACTTTTGTGAAATAGTGAGTTTTTGCTTGAATAGTTTGGGTTTCTCAAACAGTAGGCTTCTGTGACATAAGATATATTTTCCATTTTTTCCTATTTCTTTCAATATTTTGACACATTTAATTGTTTTCTTGATCATTCATGGAATAATTTTAAGGAATTATTTTCTTCAGGAAGTTTTTGTACTTTTTTTTTTTTTCATTTGGCCAATTCTGCTTTTTAAGAACTTTTCATTAGCAAATCCTTGTACCTCTTTTTTCCATCTGACAAATTCTGTTTGTTTGCTAGGTTTTTTTTTTCAATCTTTTTTTTTTTTTTTAGTATTTTAGCATCTCCTTTGCCAAACTGCTAAATGCCATACTTTTCTAGACTAACTACCTAATGTATTCCATTGATTGACTACTTTATTTCTTAACAAGTATAGAATTGTTGATTTATAACGTAATGTAAAATATGGTGTTTTTAATTTAATCTAATTGATAACCTTCAATCTTTGTAACTCCAGATCAATTTGCTCTTTTTATAGTTTTATAAAATAATTCTCTCTTAGTTTAGGGAAGTTAAGTAGTATCATAATTTTATGTTGATTCAGCCTGCCTATGAGAAATTACCATTTTCCAATTACTTGGATGTTTTTATTTATATGAAGTATTTTGTCATTATATTTATATAATTTCAGTGTATATCTTTGCAAATAGACTCCCAAACAGTTTATACTGTATGCAGATAATTTAAATAGAATTTTGATTTCTATCTCTTCCTGCTAATTTTGCTAGTGATATATAGAAATGCTGATGATTCTGTGAGTCTTTCATAAATCCTCCAACTTCAATAAATGTGTTGTTTTAATTAGTTTTTGTTGATTATTTAAAAATATCAGCATATCACCTGCAAAGAATGATAATTTGTTTCTATATTGCCTTATTATTCTTTGAATATCCTTTTTTGTCTTATTGCATTAGCTAGAATTTCTAGTATAATATTCAATAATACTAGTAACATTTAATTTCAAGCAAAATTTTCTACATGAGTTCTAGTCTTTTTGTCAGGACTCTATTTCATTAAATGTCATCCTCCCTCCCCCCCCTTAAAGGATTATGCACACATTTACTGGGTAGATTATTCTTGGTTGCAACCCAAGACCCTTTGCCTTCCAGAATATTGTATTCCAAGCCCTCTGTTTCTTTAACATAGTAGGAATTAAATCTTGTGTGATCCTGATGGTGGCTCCACGATATTTTAATGGTTTCTGTATGGATGTTTGATTTATTTTCTTATTGATCTGGAAGTTCTGTAACTTGGTTGTCTGGAAGATTTCAATTCAGGTGGTGATTGATGTATAAATATTTTATTTTTATTTTTCCCTATGGTTCTAGGATATCAAAGCAATTTTCCCTGATGGTTTCTTGACTTGGCTAATCTTTTCTTTAATCATAATTTTCATTTAGTCAAATACATTTAAAATTCTCCCTCAGTCGATTTTTTCTGGTCAGTTGTTCCACCCCACATAGTATATATTTCACATTTTTCCCATTTTTACTTCTTTTGATATTTTTAATTGTTGTTTTCATTATTTATGGAGTTATTAGCTTTTACTTGCCCAATTCTAATTTTTTAAGGAATTATTTTCTTCAGTGAGGTTTTGTAATTTTTATTTCTAGTTGGCCAATTCTGCTTCTAAAGATGTTCTTTTCATTAGCAAATCTTTGTACCTTTCTTTCCATTTGGTGAATTGTTTTTTTTTTAAGTATTATCTTCTTTTGGATTTTAGTGTCTCCTTTACCAAACTGCTAATTGTCTTGCTATAATTTTCTTCTTTTGAATTTTATTTCTTTAACTCATTTTTTAATCTATGATATTTATCAGATTTTTTTTAAAATTGAACCATTCCAGGAATTTTTATTTATATTGTGTTAAATTCATTTGCTCTATAGCAAAAACAAAGCTATTTTGTGATAGTTAAGTTCAAGGCACAAATTCAGGAGGAAAAATGAAATTAAAACAGCAACAGGCAAAGTCTCAAAGGAAAAAAAACATAGGGGAGTTGGGGAAACTTTCTCAAGCTTTACTTGATACACTACTATTTTCAGAGCTAGTTCTGGAGATTTGGGAGTTTTTTGGTTCTTCATTGTGATGTGACCTTGAAAGATGTTTACTCTCTACTCTAATGATCTACACTCTGGTCTTTATCCAAGAAGGGCCTCTGTTCCAGTGAGACTGAAAATGATACCATTTTGCAGGGTTACCACTTCCTCTTCACTGAAAATGCTCCTCTCCACCTTTGAAATATGACCCAAAAGTGGGTATATGCAGTAAAGCTGAGAAATAGCAGGCAGTTCAGTATTTTGACACTAACACAGGGATCCACTGTAAATCTATTGCTGATCATTTGCCAGCTCCCCTTACCAATTCTTTGACTTGAGAACTCCCCAAACTGCTGCTGCTTCTATCATCACCTAGTTCCATCACTGGTGTTGCATACATGTGGAGATTCAGGTCATCTTCCACCTCTGTGTACAGATTCTGTCCTACCTTCTAAGTTTTCTTGGACTAAAATAATTTCTCTCTTTCTCAGGTTTTGCATTTGCATACACACATATATAAACTTATAGAAATATGTCTTTCTATATAGTCTTTATTTTTCTAATGTGTCCTTATAAAGAACTTATTATTGGTTTATATTTACTAATCTATTCTACTAATATTAATCTATTACTAATCTTCCATTATATGGTTATGTTCATTCTATTTACATTTTCAGGTATGATTATTGTAGTAGCTCTCCTGTTTTCATGATTTTGAAATATAACTGCTTCTGCGATGATGTATTTTAATACTTGATGTTAGAAGTAGTAAAGTCATCTGGTCTAGCTGACTTGAACTAATCAATTTTAGCTATCTCTCTTTCGTATGGATTCTTTGAAATTATCTTTACTTAAATCAGGGTTGGGTGTCAAACTAAGCTTAGATTTCTTCTCATCTATTGGAAACTATAAGAGAAAATATTTACTTTTTTATACATGTTCAATCATTTCTTTTTCTACAACTTATTCTCTCATTGAGAATTAGGTCCAGAGTATAATTTCTCATTTCCTTCATTTTTTGAATTAAAGAAAATTTTTTTCTCTCCCTCAGGGTTTTAAGGGTAACCCAGAGAATGTGGGGGTGGTTTCTCTAACATTATTACTCATGAGCCTTGCTATGCTTTATTTATATTAGGTATAGAATCCCCATTAGTCATTTCGTTCCATCATTCCCAGGACAAAGTCTAATGCCAAAGTAATCATCCAACTGGATATAGAGATGTTATTTTGTTTCAAAATAAAAATCAAATAAATAAGTTATCCAAGATGTCTCAACTATTTTCTCACAACTCATTCTAAAATAAAATAAATTGATACTTTTCTAATAAATGATTTTCTAATACTTTTCTGGGCAGCTAGATTGGACAGTGTATAAAGAGTTATGCCTGATGTCATGAAGACCTGACTTCAAATTTGATCCCAGATATTTACTAGCTAGGGGATTCTAGGCATGTAACTTAATTTCTGTCTCAATTTCCTTATTTGTAAAATGGGGATAATAATATACTGTTGTGAGGATAAAAAGAGATAATATTTATAAAGTATCTACCTGCATATAGTAATCATCATATAAATGTTAGCTACTACTACAATTATTTATTATTTAGATTAATTTATATTTTCAAACTATATAATATTCATAATTTATTGAAATATTTTCTGTTCTAAGATATTAAGTGCTTATGAAAATATTCATGATTTTTTGATATAAGAAACTTTATTTACTAATGCAAATCAGAATTTTTTTTGTAATTTGAAGTTGTAGAATACTGGTTAAGACCTAAAAAGCTTTTCTCAGGGTTATATAAACAAGGTTTGTCAGATTTGCCTTTGCATACACATCTTTGTAGCTCTTAAGTTAGATTTCTTTCTCTGGAATATATAAATAGCATATTTTAACAAGAAATATTTATCTAGTTCAAAAATTATAAAATATACTGTCTTTAATACTGTCTTAGACTTTTTAACTTTGAACATGTATTCAAGCACTCATGCTATCAATAAACATTTATTATGCATATTCTTAGCTTAATACAACTTATAATAGAAGATACTAATTAATTGCTAATACCCAAAACAGAAAATCCAAGAATATTAAACTAAAATTTTAAGAGATGCCCTTGTACAATGTTTTCAAAAGAAAATAAGTAATGCAAATCAATAAAGTAAAAAAAGACAATATAGAACTCATTGTATAGATTCAAAAATATAGCTCAATTCATGTGAAAAAAACACTTTAAAAATTTTAAATCTTAAAATGACATGTTTAATAGAAAATGAATTTCACGGGGGCAGAGCCAAGATGGTGGAATGAAATTGTGACTCTCTGCGTCCTCCTCCCATCTTCTCTCAAATCAACAATAAAATAAGCCTCTGAACTGATCTTCAAGTCAAGTCAACTCCAAACTCCAAACACCTGGAGTTTATCTGAGGCACT
>JAJPUD010008899.1:50486-81836 GCA_023553655.1 Myrmecobius fasciatus | reverse complement strand
AATAAGCCCAATTCATTCATCTTTTCTTTCTCTATTTTATGCAAGTAAGCATCTAGAGATATAAAATTGCCCCTTATAAGCACTTTGGCCATATCCCACAAATTTTGGTACGTTGTCTCATTAATGTCACTCTCCTGGATGAAATTATTGTGTCTATGATTTGCTCTTTCACCCATTCATTCTTCAGGACTAGATTATTTAATTTCCAGTTAACTTTTGGTCTGTTTTCTCCTAGCCTTATAATGCATGTGATTTTTATTGCATCATGATCTGAAAAAGAAGCATTTACTATTTCTGCCTTTCTACATTTGATTTTGAGGTTTTTATGCCCTAACATATGGTCAATTTTTGTATAGGTTCCATGGACTGCTGAGAAAAAAGTAAACTCCCTACTGTCTCCATTCAATTTTCTCCACAGATCTATCATACCTAGCTTTTCTAACGATTGGTTTTCCTCCCCGGTTTCTTTCCTATTTATTTTGTGGTTTGATTTATTTTAGAGAGCAAGTTTGAGACCCCCCACCAGTATAGTTTAGCTGTCTATTTCTTCTTGCATCTCTCTTAATTTCGCTTTTAGGAATTTGGGTGCTATACCTCTTGGAGCATATATATTTAATATTGATATTGCTACATTATTTATGGTAATTTTTAATAAAATATAGTTTCCTTCCTTATCTCTTTTGATTAGATCTATCTTTGCTTTTACTTGATCTGATATCAGGATTGCTTCCCCTGCTTTTTTTTGTTCACCTGAAGCATAATAGGTTCTGCTCTAGCCTTTTACCTTCATCCTATATGTGTCACTATGTTTTAGATGTGTTTCTTGTAGACACCATATTGTGGGATTCTGGTTTTTAATCCAGTCTGATATCCGCTTCTGCTTTATGGGAGAGTTCATCCCATTCACATTCACAGTTAGAATAACTAATTCTGTTATTTCCTGCCATCTTATTACCCCAGGTTATGTTTTTCCCTTTTCTTTCCCCTTTCCTTTCCCTCTTTCCCTTTTCACCCTTTTCCCCTCCTCAGTATTTTGTTTTTGATGACCCCCTGCTGAAATTAATCCTTCCCCCTTTACCTTTAGAGCCCCTCCCCTTTTTTACTCCTTTCCTCTGATTCTTCTAATTTCCCTTGTACTAGTCTCTCCCTTTCTTTTCCTCATTTCCCTCCTACTTCCCTATAAGGAAGGACAAGTTTTTCTGTGAAACTAAATGTGTCTGATACACACCTTTAGAGCCCAATCTGATGAGAGTAAGATTTACACAATGTTCATTTCCCTCCCTTCTTTCCCTCAATTATATTAGGTTTTCTTTGCCTCTTGAGGATATTATACCTTATTGTTACCTTCTTTTTTTTTAACCTTATTTTACCACCTTTTTCCTCTTTTCCCCAGTATGATAGCGTTTCCCCCTCTGGTTTTCTTTTTGTTATTATCAGAGTAATATCAAAATATACCCCCAATATTTAAGTATCCCCATAGTAGAAATAAAGTTCTCAAGAGTCCTTTTCTTTTTACCTTTTTATGCTTCTCTTGAGTTCTGTGTTTGGAGGTCAAATTTTTTGTTCAGATCCGGTCTTTTCATTAGAAATAGATAAAATTCACCTATATCATTAAATGACCATCTTCTTTCCTGAAGGATAATGCTAATTCTATCAGAATAGGTTATCCTTGGCTGTAATCCAAGTTCCTTTGCCTTTCGGAATATCTGGTTCCTGGCCCTTCGATCCTTCAATGTGGAGGCTGACAGATCGTGTGTGGTTCTAATTATTGATCCTCGTTATTTGAATTGTTTCTTTCTAGCTGCTAGCAGAATCTTTTCCTTGGTATGATATTTCTTCGGGTTTTAATTTTGGGGTCTCTTTCAGGAGGTGATCGGTGAATTCTTTCAATGGTGATTTTGCCTTCTGATTCTACAACCTCAGGGCAGTTTTCTTTCAGGATTTCCTGGAAGATAGTGTTTAGATTCTTTTTTTTTATCAGGGCTTTCAGGAAGTCCAATAATCCTTAGATTGTTTCTCCTGGATCTATTTTCCAAGTCAGTTGTTTTTCCTAGGAGATATTTCATATTTTCTTCTATTTTTTCATTTTTTTGTTTTTGTTTGATCCTTGAAGTCTTATTGAGTCATTCAGTTGCATTTGTTCAATTCTTATTTTTAAAGTGTTGTTTACTTCAGTTACCTTTTTAAGCTCCTTTTGTAAGTGGCCAATTTTTTCATTGCACTCTTTTTTCCACAGCACTAATTTTATTTTTCAGTGCATTATTTTCTATTTCCAATTCACCAATTTTGTTTTTGAATAAATTGGTGTCTTTATCATATCTCTTTTGGAGGGTTTCTTGTATTGATTTCAGTTCATTGCCCCATTTATCCTCCAGCTCTCTTTTGAGATTCTTTATGCAATCATCCAGAAAGGCCATTTGGTACTGGCTGAGAAATAGAACAATTGATCAGTGGCATAGGATAGGATATCAGGACAATCTAGGCAATAACTTTAGCAATTTAGTGTTTGATAAAGATCCCAGCTTTTGGGATAAGTACTCACTATTCGGCAAAAACTGCTGGGAAAATTGGAAAGTAGTGTGGAAGAAATTAGGACTGGTCCACACCTAACACCATATACCAAGATAAGATCTAAATGGGTTCATGATCTAGATATAAAGAGTGATATTGTAAGCAAATTGGAGGAAAAAGGATAGTTTACCTCTCAGACCTGTGGAGATGGAATAAATTTATGTCCAAAGAAGATCTGGAACTCCTAATTGAACACCAGATAGATAATTTTGAATATATTAAGTTAAAAAGTTTCTGTACAAACAAAACTAATGCAGACAAGATTAGGAGGGAAGCATCAAATTGGGAAATCATCTTTACATTTAAGGGTTCTGATAAAGGCTTAATTTCTAAAATAAATAGAGAATTGTCTCATATTTATAAGAATTCAAGCCACTCTTCAATAGATAAATGGTCAAGGGATGTGAACAGACAATTTTCAGATGATGAAATTAAAACCATTTGTAGTCATATGAAAAGTTGCTCCAAATCACTATTGATCAGAGAAATGTAAATTAAGACAACTGTGAAGTACCATTCACAGTTCCACCAACAATGTATTAGTGTCCCAGCTTTCCCACATCCCCTCCAGCATTCATCCTTATCTTTTCCTGTCATTTTAGCCAATCTGACTTCACTAATTTTATTTTTCAATAAATTGGTGTCTTTATCATATCTTTTTTGGAAGGCTTCTTGTACTGACTTTAGTTTATTTTCCCATTTATCCTCCAGCTCTCTTTTTAGATTTTGTATGCAATCTTCCAGAAAGGCCTTTTGAAAAGGGGACCAGTGATGGTTCTTAATAACATCCTCTGGAGTTTTTTCTAAAGGAACCTCAGGATCTGGGGTCAGCCTTTCTCTTTCTTGATAAAAGCTGTGTGTATGGTGAGAACTCTCTTTTCCTTCTTCATTTTTTTTTTTTTTTTTTTTTAAAACAGTGTTTATGTCTCTTTAAGGTTTGGAAAAACAGTGGGTAAAGCTCTTTGCCCTGGGGCAATTTGGCGAATTAATTTAAGGTGTTGGGCCTGTGGGGTCTAGGACTAAATCGGGATTACTCCTTAAACAAGGCAAGTCTGCAAGAACACCTGCCCCCAATCAGGGCAGAGTGTCCCAAGTGCCTCAGATAAACTCCAGGTGTTTGGAGTTTGTAGTTTGGAGTTTTTGCCACAGTGAGCTGAGTCCCACCCTCACTTCCGGCCTACACCACTCTTTATCCCTCTGTCTGAGTTAGACAAACCTGATGTGAAGTTCTTCAGAGATATCAGCAAGCAGCGTCCAAGTATTTCTGAATTCGTTAACTTGAAGATCAGTTCAGAGGCTTATTTTATTGTTAATTTGAGAGAATATCGGAGGAGACGTAGAGAGTCACGTTTTCACTCCACCACCTTCCATTCTTTTCATTTCTTAAATCTTTTGAAAAATGCATTGGGGCAGTTTCTAAGGGGCGGTTCTCTACAGGAGGGGATCTAGCAAACTGATGCTGAAATTGTAGAAGCCAAATCCAGAGATATTTATTTTAAGTAGTGTACAGAAGCTGGGAGTAAAACACAGCGGCTCGTAGGTAGGGAATGTTACAAAGATAAATGGAAGCTAAAGTTCAATGACACCATAGGGGTATAAAAATTGGTTACCAGGGCAGAAAAATGGATATTAGCATAGGATCAGTTTGCTCCTTATTGGGGGTCCACTCAGGTACTGGATAGTATTTTGCTGGGGTCCATTCCCTCTAACAATCAGTTTACCCCAAAACAAATGGAACCTAAAGTCAAAAGTATGGGGTGATGATCTTCTCTTCTGAAACTACTTCCTCCTGGGAATGGGGATAGAACTGAGTCATCTTATAGGTTCCCAATTTGGAGGGGTACTGAGCTTGAGGGCAGGCCAGGAGTTGATTGAAGCAGCATCCGTGAGTTCTGAGTCAGATCGCTAAAGCTGCTTGATGTAGCTGTCTAATGCCGATCATTTCAAGGCAAATTAACCAAAATCTAGAATAAAACAAACCTATAACAAGCAGGGATTAGGGACAGGAAATGACTGGTTAGAGGGTTCTCCAATTGGAAACATTCCTCTTGTCAGGTTCTTCAGAAATGTTTAGAGAAGGCTTTAATTTCACCAAAATGTTATTTCCTACTTGTGGGAACCTATAAGGTGAGGCCAACATGAGAACTAGAGAAAGAGAGAACAATTAGAGATAAGCTCTCATTCTTGGGAAGTATGGTTATAGGGAATATGATTTATGTTCTCTACTTTCCCTGAAAATAGAGTGTGCCAGCAGAGCACACTTTTCTGTAAAGAGGTAGTTGGGCATCATCTCTTTTAGTAGAGACTACATTATCTGCAAGGATTGACTTTGCACTCACTCAGTTGATAAAAGAATACCAAGAAGTAACAATTAATAGGAATGAGGGTACGGTGGAATCTCCAGAGACCTCTATTTCCAGAGACCTCAATCAAAAGCCTGCTTAAGACCCACTTAAGACTGGGATGATGATTAGAAGTAGGGTGTCAAGCATAGAGATCCACATAGAGGCAGTTGCTTTGTGAAGCTGAAGTTGTATTTAGCCTAAAAGCAATTTTCAGAATGGGGGGATCCCTTCCATAACAGAGAACTGCGCGTAATCTGTCAAAATGTAGGATGTTGAGATAGGAAGATTAGCCCAAAACCCTATAGGAGTCAATACTCTCTTCCAGTCTTTTCCTAGACAAGTGTCCCTTCTCTGAACAGATTTTAGAAAAGAGGGATTTAATGGCACTTAAAAAAATTTATTTTTTTTCTTTTTCATGTAGTTTTTTTTATTTTCTTTTTTTTATCGAAGATTTTTATTTTCAAACATATGCAAGGATAATTTTTCATCATTGATCCTTATAATACCTTGTGTTCCAATTTCCCCCTCTCCTTCCCATCCTCTCTCCTAGTTGTCACGTAATCCAATATATGTTAAATATATGTAAGTCCAATAAAGTGATACATATTTATTTATTTATTTTTTATTAAAAGCTTTTTATTTACAAAACACGAGTGATTTTTCTACATTGACCTTTGCAAAACTTTTGTTTTTGTTCCAGACTTTTCTCTTCCTTCCCCCCACCCGTAGACAACAGGTAATCTAATACATGCTAAATATGTTAAATTATATGACAAATGCAATACATGCATATATATCTATATAGTTATCTTACTGCAGAAGAAACATCAGATCCTGAAAGAGAGAAAAAAAAAAACAACCTAAGAATGAAAACAAAATGCAGGGAAATATTCACAGAAAGCATTAAAATGCTGTGTTGTGATTCACACTCAGTTCTCTCAGGCCTCTCTCTGGATGTATATTACTATCTTCATCACTGAGCAGTAGGAACTGGTTTGAATCACATCATTGTTGAAGAGAACCATGTCCATCAGAATTGATCACCGTGTAGTGTTGTTGTTGTGTATAATGTTCTCCTGGTTCTGCTGATTTCACTCATTGTATGTTGACGATGGGGTATTTTAGTGGGTGGCAGAGAGAGTAGGAAATAATGTACAAAGTGGGACATCTTCAGCATAAAATACAACCTAAATTTTTGAAAACATCTTGAACTTGGGCAGAGCATTACCTGACTGCAAGTTTCTCCAGGCCTCTCTGAAATCATCCTGATGGCCGTTTCTTACCGAAGGGATACATATTTATAGAATTATCTTGCTGAACAAGAAAAATCAGATCAAAAAGAACAAAAATGTGAAGGAAAATAAAATTCAGGTAAACAATAACAAAAAAGTGAAAATGCTGTATTGTGATACATTCAATTCCCACATTCCTCTCTCATCACAAAATCATTCGAACTGGAATGGCACTTCCAAGAGTCATTTGGGCACAAAATACCAGATTTTATACATGTCTGATAATTCTCCCTAATAGTTTCTTCTAACTTGTGACCAGAGAAAATTTTTTTTCACAAGAGAATGAAGAGCATTCTTTGTAACCTAGCATAGGCCTAAGAGAAGTTTCTGCTGGCTTGTCTCTGGGATTAGAAACTGGCTTGCGGGTGTTTAAAAAACTACCCAGAGGTAGGAAGAGTATATCTGCTTTTTTTTGCAAGGACCTGTTAGAAGATGGGATTTAAGAATTGGAAAACTGGGAGAGTAAGAAAGCCAATGTAACGCATTGAACTTCAATAGAACTTCACTAAAGTTCTCCGCACTGCATGAATATAGCAATGGTATCTCACAAACAGTTTGTCTAATGGATAAATATTCTTAACATTCTGAATGATTTTAAGACATTATACAAACATTTTTTTTTTGTTGTTAAGGCATTTGGGGTTAAATGACTTGCCCAGGGTCACACAGCTAGGAAGTATTAAGTGTCTGAAATCATATTTGAACTCAGGTCCTCCTGACTTTAGGGCTGGTGCTCTATCCACTGCACCACCTAGCTGCCTATTTCTTAAAAAAACCCAAAAAACCCCCGAAAAAACCCCTGACTATTTAAATTACTGTATTTATGATTTTGCTTAATTGCTTTTCTTTGTTACAAAGGAGAGTATAATTAATTCCAGGGGGATGGCAAAGGGAAGTGTCATATCTAGAAATGGAAAACAAAGAAAGGTGTAAAAACAAAAGAGAAGTGAAATAATATCTGTATGGTAGAAAGGTCAAAGTAAAAAAAATCTTTTAAGTTTGTGGAGATTAGAACATATTTGTAGGCAGAATAAAAGGATCTATGAGAGAAACACACACAGAGGGAAAAGAGAATAAGAAAGGAAGAGGTGAAGGTGAATGATGTAATTGAAAGAACCCTGAATTTTGGAATTAGAGTTATTGTTGTTATTGTTCAGTCATTCAATTATGTCCTTTACTAGCATTATTAGATCCTTCCACTGTCTTCCAAAGTCTTTCCAAGCTCATTCTTGCTGCTTTCATGATACTTTCCATCCCCTCATTTGCCATCTTTTTTTTCCCTTCATTCCTTCCCAACATTATAATCTTTTCTAATGAGTCTTCTCATCATGTGGTCAAATTATTTAAGCTTCAGCTTCAGCGTTAGATCTTTCAGTGAATACTCTAAATTAATTTCTTGAAGCTTTGCCTTATTTGACCTTTTTGCTTTCTAAAGGACTCTCTCAAAAGTTTTCTCCAGCATCATAGTTGTGAAGTTAATTCTGTAGCACTCCACGTTCTTTGTAGTCTAACTTCCATAGACATGGCATTGCTACTAGAAATACCATAGCTTTTAGTATATGGATTTTTGTCAGCAATATGATGTCTGCTTTTTAGCATGCCATTCACATGGTTCACAGCTTCTTTGTAAGAACAAATGTCTTTTAGTTTTATTATCATCTGCTGCGATCTGTAAACCCAAGAATATAAAATTTGGCACTACTTTTATCTTTTTTCTCTCTGTTTGCCAGGAAGCAAATGGGACCAGTTGCCATGATCTTAGTTTATATTAAGATTCAAGCCAGCTTTTACACTCTCGCCTTTTACCTTCAATTGATTCCTTAATTCACTTTCTGCCATCAGAATGGTATCATCTGCATATCTGAAATTGTTGCTGTTTCTTCCATCAACATTAATTCTTGCTTTTGTTTAATCTTACCTATCATTTAAAAAATATACTCTGTATGTAAATTAGATAAAATAAAGTGATGATATATAACTTTGTACTTTTCCAATTCCATGTTCGGTTCTAACTCTTGATTGTAGATAAGCATTTACTGAAGTCACCAATAATTGATTAGACACTTAAATGTGCAAGGAACAATATTAAGTATTTGGGTTACAACGAAAGGCAAAAAAAAAAAAAGACAGTATAATGGGAGAAACAGCACTCAAACTATATACAAGATAAATTGGAAATAATTTCAGAAGGAAGGCATTATCTTTAAAGAAGATTAGGAAAGACTTGTTGTAGAAGGTAAGGCTTTATTTGGGATTTGAACAAACCAGGGAAGTCAGGACATGAAGATGGAGAAGGACAGAATTGCACACATAGGCTATAGATAGTAAAAATAAATGGAGGCAGAAGATGAACATTTTGTATGAGGAACAGGAAGAAGGCCAGTAACTGAATCATAAGAATGTGTGGATAGATCCAAATTGTTAGAAAACTGGAAAAATAAGAAAGATCCAGGTTATGAAGCATTTTATATTTGATTCTTAAAGTTATAAGGAACCACTGGATTTATTGAAAGGGGGTGAGGGTGGGCAAGCAGAGGGAAGGTGACATAATCAGACCTGTGATTTAGGACAATCAACTTCATAAGTGGAGGAGGAGTAGTTGTGGGTTAAATATTAGCCTTTTTTGTTAGACTAGGGATGGAAAGATGATTTCATAAATAGAATCTGAGATGAAACTCCTACAGAACCGTCTCTTCAGAGCCCTGAGACTAAGTGACCACTTTAGAACACTGGGGCTGGTATGTCAGAAGAGAGACTTGGATCTGGTTGTGAAGGTTATATACTCTGTCCACTGTGCCATGTTTTCTCCCAGCTTTTTTTTTATTCTTTTATTTTAAGGATTGGAGAGCAAGTATACTAAATAGACTGCTGCAAGATGCAGGACTAATAGAAAGAACTATTTTGCCCCCAAAGTTTGAATTCTGATGTACTAAAATAATTCTGTGAAATCTTACAATGCTGGTTTTTTGTTGCTCAGTAGTGACATGAATCCTAAATTCTGATCTGTGGGAATTCTAGTAGTGTTGTCCAAAAATAAAGTCTGACTGATTAAGCAGTTCTTTATATATGGAATCTTATTCTGGGTTGTCTTTGTGTCCCTTAAAATAGTATGCATTTTCTACTGTTAGATTCAGGGAGAATAGAAGAAGTTAGCGAGTCTAGGGAAGGCCCATGTTGGTGTTATACCCTGTCCCAGCTTGTCTTCTGGCTCTTGATGCTGTTATAGAACTTATGTATTGGACTTAGAGAAAGGTCTTGCCACTTTATATTGGAAGTACAGGGACTACCTTCATTACCTGGTAGCTTGACATGAGTGGGTTCCAGGAGAGAATATGAGAAAACAATACTCAATGTTCATATCCCAAATTTGGAGATTTTTTTTCTCAGTATCTTTGTATTAAATTATGGCCTTTTGAGACCTCTTAGTGTTTTTATTGGTGGAAAGTTGGTCCTTGCAGTCATGGACTCTTTGTATGTTGATGATGGGGTATTTTACCGGGTAGCAGAGGGAGTAGGAAATAATGTACAAACTGGGACATCTTCAGGATAAAATACAACCTAAATTTTTGAAAACAGCTTGAACTTGGGCAGAGCATTAACTGATGTTAAATATACTTTTCCTCACCACTCTTCACATTTCATATGTTCTGAACTTTGTTTAGCAATCAACCCCTTCTTCATTTTAGACTTTGAATATTGGTGTACCTAACAGTTCCTCTTGTAGGGAATCAGTCTCTAGATTTCATCTTTGCCCATCTCTCCAAATAGACCAACATTCTAGAGACAACCTCTTCTTCTATGCTAGTATTGGCCTTTACCTGATCCAAGCTTGAAGTTCTGAAAGCTATGGTTTCCCAGAACAATTACTTATTAGAATGTATAGTTTTTGGGGCAGCTAGGTGGCGCAGTGGATAGAGCACCAGCCCTGAAGTCAGGAGAACCTGAGTTCAAATCTGATCTCAGACACTTAACATTCCCTAGCTGTGTGACCCTGGGCAAGTCACTTAACCTCAATTGCCTCAGCAAAAAGCAAAAAAAAAGTATGGTTTTTGAGGACAGGGATTGATTTTTACTTTTATTTGTATCCCTGAACTTAGTGCAGCAACTGGCATATACCATGAACTTAAATGCTTGTTATTCACTGATACCATTTTTCCTGAATTCAGCCTTTAATTTTTCCTGTTAATCTATTTCAATGTAAAATAACATCTTTTATTATTATAAAATATAAAATTATCTTTTTCCAGTGATAACTTTCACATTTTAAAAAATATTAGCCAAAGATTCGTACATTGTCATTTAATTCTAATAAAAATAAGCAAATATATTGTATATATAACATTATTTATACACACCCCCCCACCCCCACCCACTCCCCCCACACGTATATATTTAAATAAAGTTGCAGAAATAGGTATATCCTGAGCTCTCCTTTATTCCATTTGATATCTTTGAGGAAAAATTTAATTCAGTTATCTTAGATCAGAGTACAATATTTAACTATTTATAAGTTTTATAAGTATTTTTATAAGTTTTTAAAAGTATTTATAAGTTTTAACAAATCCTTTAGAACCCCATCCTTGCTTAATAAAATCCATTTATAGGAAGTCAACATTTAAAAAAAAAAGTCATTCTTCAACTTCATAGCAAATTCCAGTTTATAGTAATATTGGCACAAATACACTTTTGATATCATAGGTGTTTTTATGTAAACCAATTCTCATTTTCTGCAGATAGATCTGTTGAATATTTTTTCTCAGCAATTTTCCACATCATATATCATATTGATGAGATCCTAGATAACTAGGTGATATTGTCAGAGAAAGCCTAAAGTACTGATAGGGCTATAATACTCCCTGAGGCAAGCAGGGAAGGACATTGATGGGTATTCAGTCTTACAGTCCCACTCCCTGTGGAGATCTTGGGTAACCCTACCTTACTCTGTCCCTTCAGAAAGCCAAGTTATGATGTCAGAGACTATCTTTGCTGAATCCCTGTTGGCATTAGCCTACTATGGCGATCTGCCTTGTGATGTCTTTCTTTTCATTTCTTCCCCCTTGACTCATAGTGCTTTTCTCCTTATCCCATTCCTTCCCCATGCACTAAAATGGCTTTCTCCTTGTTACAGCTAATTAAGTTTTTTAGGGTGCTAAATCTCTTAGGTTTAGTCTGCCAGTCAGTGGCTTACTTCAACTTCATGGTATATTGCCCTTCTATTTCTAAATTGTTATCTCCACTAGGGAACTTATCTTTTCCTTTGTTAATTGTTAAAACCATTTTCTTTGCTAACTATATGCTCTCTCAAATCTATTTCGTATTTACGACTCTTGGTATCTATTTTACCTCTTCATTTTATCCATAACCTTTTCTCATAAATAAAGATACTTTTTGGAAAGAAGAAAGCCCTTGGGAATTTGTCACATGTGCTTTGCACCTTGTATTTTGAACTAGGGTTATGTACATTAATGCTATCATTTGATGCTGAATTTCATCAGGATGAAGCATCCTTAGCCCTGTTTGATTTCAGGTATCAATCACAAATGATGACAACACTTGTCATACTGATACCATCCCATTGCCAGACTCCAGAATAGGTGGGGAGCATTTTTGTAGAAAGAATTACAATTGGAAAATCAAGTTGTAAGGATCTGACCTTAAGGAGAGCTCAAAAGTCATCCTTTAAAATTTCTTAAATCATTTTGACTGCCAAAAAAATGAAAAAAAAATAATATGGGAATTTAGCAAATATTTTGTTGAATAAATGTTTTGAAGCAAAAAAAAAAAAAAAAAAAAAAAAAAAACCAAAAAAAACAACCTCCTCCTTAACCAGAGACAAACCTCCACCTCCACCTCCACTTTCTGAGTTTTGTGGCATTTCTTCAGTAGGTTTACTAATTTAATTGTCTTATCATCCACACCTGAATTCAAACTCAAAAGAAATAGTATTAGTTATAATCTTAAGAAATTTTCTCTCAAATAGCCAAGTCTCACATCAGAAGCTTCATCTAAAAAAAAAGTTTGTAAATTATTGTACATACATGACCTATACTATCTTAGGACTGATATAGGGGCCAGGCATTCTCATGCCATGCTTTCTCTTCAAATACACTTCATAAGGTACAAGAAAAAAGAAGAAAATAATTATAGAAAGAACCATCAGGTTAAAATCTTGCTTTAGGTATTTGATTGGATTAATTGGATATGCTCAAAAATAGCAGGATAATCTGCTGCAGGCAGATGGGAACTATGGTAGAAGTAATAGATTTTGAAATAACTTTTCAAAGAACTTGCAGCTAACCAAAAATGAAAATATCTAACAAAATTTTTTAAGTTCTTTGCTTTCCAAGCAGTAGAGCTCTTGATATAGCATCTTAATCCAAGTAGATGTTCAGCATTACACAAATGATTTTTCTCTAAGATAAACAGACTTGATATGTGAAGCTGTCCCTTTAAATAACAGAAGCAATTTAAGAGTGAGGAAATTTCACTTAAATTGAGAGTTAAGCATGCCCTCTCTGGAAGAAAACAAGAAGATCTTAAAATTCAGAACATAGGTGATAACTAAATAATTTTGGGCAAAACTTCATAAAACTTATAGCACATGTCCAGCAGAGATGACAGAATTTTAAAATGTAGCTCACGTGTTTTTTTTTTTTTTTTTTTACAAATTGTACAATATATAATTAAGTAGTCAACATAACACCTTAAATGTATTTCATCTAATTTGAGAAGATACAAACATGTGAGCCTCTTTAAGAGAGAGAAGCTAATGTAGGAAGGCCTGTTACCCTTTTCAGGCTGGCAGTCTGGAGACTAAGCTTTTATCTTGAAAACTCAACTTTTCATTCTATTTTTTTAATAAAGCTTTTTATTTACAAAACATGAGTGATTTTTCTACATTGACCTTTGCAAAAACTTTTTTTTCCCAAGCTTTTCACCTCCTTCCCCCCACCCCTAGATGACAGGTAATCTAATACATGCTAAATAGGATAAATTATATGACAAATACAATACATGTATACATATCTATACAGTTATCTTACTGCACAAGAAACATCAGATCTAGAAAGAGAAGAAGAAAAAACAACCTAAGAAGGAAAACAAAATGCATGGAAATATTCACAGAAGCATTAAAATGCTGTGTTGTGGTTCACACTCAGTTCCCACAGGCCTCTCTCTGGATGTATATGACTATCTTCATCGCTGAACAATAGGAACTGGTTTGAATCACATCACTGTTGAAGAGAACCATGTCCATCAGAATTGATCATCGTATAGTCTTGTTGCTGTGTATAATAATCTCCTGGTTCTGCTGATTTCACTCAGCATCAGTTCATGCAAGTCTCTCTAGGCCTCTCTGAAATCCTCCTGTTGGTCGGAAAACTCAACTTTTAAAAAAAATAATACAGGTTAACAGAAAGCAGACTGTCACAGAGACTCAGTGAGGACAGACAGGCTTACACAGGGACACAATACAGAAAGCATGCGTAAATAGCCAGATTTTCCTGTTTGTAGTGTTGGGAAATACAAAATATCTTTAGAAAATCAAAATCCTACACTCAAGTGGCTCCCCCCCCCAACTCCTTTGGGAGAAGTGGGGTAAGCATTTATAGGCAGTTTCCTGAGAATAGGATCTGACTTATTTTTGGGCATCCTCCTACTTCAAGTCCATCCCTGGCCACCCAGTGAGCAAAGTGATAATGAGTGCACTCTGAGGTATTGCTGGGTACTCAGTTTCACCATGCCTTATTTGAAGAGTAGGACAAAAAGGGAAAGAATATTAGGGTGCGCATTTTCTTTGTCTTATGTGAGAGATGTCTTATTGGTTTCTAACAAGGGAACCCCTTAAATTTTGATGAGAAGGCCATGGATTTCGATTACCATATGATGATGAAGATTGCCATGAGGCGTGGGAGAGGAGGGAGATGAGAAGAAAGACATCAGGAGGGAGAAGGCTATGCTGGGCTAACCCCAATAGGGATTCAGCAAAGTTGGCACAGGCCATGGGTAGATTTTATAGGGAAATTTTACTGGGATAGTTTCCTGATTGGACACAGAGGATGGGACTGTAAAACTAAGCTGATTCCCATCAGTGCCCTTCCCTATTTTCCTCAGAGAGTATTAATGATCTTATCAGTACTTCAGGCTTTCTTTGCCAACCCCACTTAGTTACCTAGGACTTCATGAATATGATGTTATAATGGAAGAACTCAAGATGGACAGTTTTACTTTCTGCAATCCTGCAGGGAGTACAAATAGAAGTAAATAATTTGCTAATTGTAAGAACAGGTACATACCAACTAATTGGCTTCGTCCAAATGTAGATTTCTTTGTTTCCTATTGTGTATCTTCAAAGATTACTGAAATCCATGAATTTTGTTTGTTTTGCCCTTTCTTCCCCCTCTAGTCCCTCCCTTCAGATTGCACAAAAGTTAATATTATGGAAAACCAGAGAGAGAGGGATATGTCTCATCCTCTGGTGTGATGGTAGATAAATATGACATTATTGTTTTTATCTGAAATTTTATAGAAAAGCCAACAACAATAAATATTTCTAAAAATATGAACAAAACTTTGCTTAGTGGGTTGTGTATATATATATGTATGTATACATGTATATTTCAATGAAAATTACCTGGCTCTTTGAAGATTATAATGTCATTGCTGTGAATTTTTTTGGTCCAAATATGAACTCTTCAACAAAAGCATTGTAGAGAAATCATAGTGTTTCATAGTGAACGAAATAGTGTTCATTGTAAAAGAAAATTTAGAATTCATCCAGTTCCTTTTGCTGAACAGGACCACACTTAAAATTTACAAGAAGCATTTATCTAACTTAGTCTTAAATCAGTGAATAAGTAATTAGGTATTTATTTAGCACCTGTGTCACACATTCTTTTAAGTGCTGGAGGATATAAAGACAAAAAATGCAATAGTACCTGCTCCTGAGATTATAATCTGTTGAAAGAATTAGACATGTAAAAGGAATAGAGAAAATATATAGAAAATAAATACAAGGTAGTTTTTTTTTTGGAGGGGGGAACCGAGATAGCTAATTGTTTAGGGGATGGAGATCAGGTGACACTTGATCTGAAGTTTGAAGGACTAAGAACTAGAAGGGATGGAGGTGAGAAGAGAGCCCTTCCCTAACAGGGGATTGCTTGTGCAAAGACAGAAAGATGGGAGGAGATAGTGTTGTGTGTAAGAAACAGCAAGAAGACCAGTTTGTATGGTTCACAAGAGTAAAGATAAAGGTGGAAATGAGAAAAGGAGGTTGGAGCCAATTTATGAAGATCTTTAAATGCCAAGTACAAGTGTTCTTAGGGATATTACAAGCTATTGAAATTTATTTGGTAGGAGAATGACTCAGTTTTACTTATTTTAGAAATATTATTTTGATTCATGTGAGGAGGATTGCTTAGAGAGATTTGAAGCAGGAACATTAAAATTGCTCTGTCAGTAGTCCAGAAAAGCATGAATGAGGGTCTGAAATAGGGAATGGTGGCCATGAGAATGAAGAAAAGGAGATAACCATAAGAAAAGTTAAAATCAACAGGACTTGACCAATCATAAGAAATGTGGGAGGATGGAGAGTGAGGAGTTAAAGATAATGCTGGAGTTGTGAATCTAAATTATTATTAAGTATCTGTCTTCAAGCAGAAATAGAGAAATTTTCAAGGGGAATTGGGTTTGAGAGACAGCATGAATTTGAACATCTTGATCCTGAGCCATTTACGAGACATTATTATGGGACTGGAGCCCTGGATAGGAATTAGTATGTAGATCTGAGCATCGTCTGTGTAGAAATGATAAATGAATCTCTGTGTGATATGAAGTGATTGAGAGAGAGAGTACATATAGGGCCAAGGACAGAACCTTTGAATCCATCCCCAGTTTAGCAAGTCTTAAGTTAGCAAACCTGTGTTAAATGCTTACTTTGTAGTAAGTCCTATTTTTGGTATTTTAAAGGATACCATAGGCAGAGATATGCATCTTGTAGATACACCTTTAGATATGCCTTTTAGAAATTTAAGAGCTTACTGGGTAGATAGTACTTAAAACACACACACACACACTCCTTGATTTCAGTTAAGAGAAAAATTTTGTCTTTCCAGTTGAACTTTTGCATACTTTCTCCATCATAGAAAATTTAATAATCCTATCTTATCTATAAAACTTAAAACTAAATTTAGTGATACTAATAATGATGAGGCAATGTGAAATAGTCACAATGGATCAGGCTTTGTATTCTGACATTTTATCTTTTGTGAATGGAGACAGGTCCCTTAATTTCTCAATGGTATATGAAACTCTCTAAGACTTTTAAGTTGTAGAAAATGTTCTGGTATGCACTGATGGAGTTTCCTTTTTTTTTATATAAAGCTTTTTATTTACAAAACATATGAGTGATTTTTCAACATTGACCCCTGCAAAAACTTTTTTTTCCCCAAGCTTTTCCCCTCCTTCCCCCCACCCCCACCCCCAGATGACAGGTAATCCAATACATGCTAAATAGGATAAATTATATGACAAATACAATACATGTATACATACCTATACAGTTATTTTACTGTACAAGAAACACCAGATCTAGAAAGAGAAGAAAAAAAAAAACAACCTAAGAAGGAAAACAAAATGCATGGAAACATTCACAGAAAGCATTAAAATGCTGTGTTGTGGTTCACACCCAGTTCCCACAGGCCTCTCTCTGGATGTATATGACTATCTTCATTGCTGAACAACTGGTTTGAATCACATCACCTGATGGAGTTTCCTGACCAGAAGTTCTTTTTACAGCTGAAATCACAGATCCAGTTTCTGTCTCTCTCTAATAATGACAATGACAAAACATGTTAGAACTTCCTCTCATTTGATCTTAGAGAGGGATTGTAGGCATTATTTGTCCATTTTGTATGTGTGGAAATTGAAGTCCATTTATTTAAATACTAGTAGACATACAACTATGTTGACACAGGATCTTACCCCAGTTCTCTTGAATACTTCATCTGTGTTACTCGTTATACTCATAACTACATTGCTTTAGTGAGTTTCTTGCTTGTTTTAGATGATTTTGCTTAGCATTATTCATTTATTCATTTATTTATTTATTTTTATATTGTTGTACATGTAGGTTTTAGAAATTTTGTACATTTAAAAATGTAGAAATGAAAATTTGAAAAATCAGTTTGACATTTAAAAATCCAACTTTGTGCAAAATATAATCTAAGATCCTAGGAGGATATAGGAAAAAATAAAAGATAGCATCCCTGTCCTGAAGTTAATAATCTGATATGAAGATGTGATACTTACACAATCATGGTAATGCTGACTGGTGTATGATAAATGCTTATAGAAGTTATATAAACAAATTGCCATGGAGGTTTAGAAGAAGGAGGTTTAATTGAGAAAATCAGGGAAGATTTCATGGCAGAGGTCATACTTGGTCTTAAAGAAGAGCATTTCACTTGGAAGAGGTAAAGATGAGGGAAGAAGGCATTTTAGACATAGACATTGCTATACAAAGGTGCAAAAATAGGAAATGTTTATATATAATTTAGAGTGGAGAATAGGTCTAGATTTAAAGCTGCAAAGGTTAGTGTGACCAGATAGTAGGGAGACACCTTAATGCTTTACTAATGAGTTTAGATTTTATTCAGGACTCAAATGTGGAGTCATTAAAAGCTTTTAAATGGAGGAATCACCTAATCATCTTTGTATATAGGGGAGAAGAATAGATTAGAAATTAGCAATAGTATAATGTCAGTGAAAGGTCAGGTGGCAAAGATATTGATGAATTAGAAGTGATTTTAAATGTGATCAATAAATGATTAATTGGATTTACTATGGACAGGACTAGAAAAGTCAGAAAGAGACTGAGATTTTAGTAATGTTCAATTTGAAATATTAGTAAGAAATTCAGGTAGAGATATTCCATAAGGCAGTTGGTGATGAAGGTCTAATGTTCAAAAGACAGGTCAGTTTAGAGATAGCAGTCTGGAAGTTATTTGAATAGACTTAGTTATTGAAATTATGAGTTAGAAAATATATATATATATATGTATATATATTCCTTCTCTTGCAATTCTAACTCATATATACGTATATGAGTTATATAGAGGAGGAATATACATATATATATTCCAACTCATAATATATATATATATATATATGAGTTAGAATTGCAAGAGAAAGGAATAGAGAGGAGAATGAGAACACAACTCTGATAAATAGCACCATTAAAGGGGCTAAGAAGAATTGTCATAGATGCAGAAGTTTTGTCACAAAACTAAGAAGAGAGTTTAAAGAAGGATTAACAAGATAATGTCACATAGTAATGTTAATTGTTCAGCTTGAAGTAGAAACTAGATATTTGTGGAATGAGCCAAAGGAGAGGTATTAGGTATAGGCATGAAAACAGCCTCCTTTGATAACCTGGTTTTTGGGTTGTAGGCTCTGGAATTCCCCAACCAAGGGGCAAGTTGATTTTACTGATGAAAGATGTCGGAAAGAGGAATCCCTTATGATTATATGAGTGGTTTAATAATCATAATGAATTACTTACATGGGGACTGACTGGAGCTAGCTGCCAGACAATTCATTGTATCTGAGATCCCTACCATACAATTGGAGGTGGGTGGCAACCAGACTATTCAATGGATCCCTGCAAAGACTCCTTCAAAAAGTCCCATATTGTGAAATCAGTCAAAAGTGGGATGAGCTGAAAAGCATCATTATATAGGTCATTAGGGTTTTGCATCATGTCTAGCAAGCAGTTCTAATTTTGGGCCTGTGTCCCCAGGCTTGGATAACATGCCAACACTCTTGAGTGATAGCCTTGGCACCCAAAGCTATGTGGTGGACATATTGAAAATTATGTTCTGGTCATGGTGTCCCTGTTTGTCTTTCCATAACTCATACCTTCTTACGATTTTCAACTCAGTAGAGACCTCACAAAGCCATGTGTTAGGTTGAATAAGTTCCCCCACCACATGTGAGGCACAGTGTCTAAAAAATAGCTTTCAACCCCCTTAGAATGGCTTTCATCCATGCAGTATGGTTTTTACCAGTCAGGATCACACATGTTAAATTCATTAAGAAGACGAATTTTTCATTATAGCAGCTATTGAAGACCATTTGTAGAGTTATTTGGGGCATGTGAATGGGAGAGGATACCCACTTGTATGAAATTACAGATTCTTGAAGTATTAATGTAATACTTGGATATTTATCCTTATGTATGGTAAACCAAAGAGTTTTATATTTTTTCTACAAGTTTTTCCATTATTCTCCATTTTTTCAATCTTGATGTAGGTATTTTTGCTTTGTCTTTTTTATGCTATCAAAACTGATGATTTTGAGATCTAAATAAAGAAAAAGGCTAGAATTAGATAAAAAACACTTATTTGTCTAGTTTTCCCATTTAAACAATTATATCTGAATGTACTGGAAATCACTGATTTTCTTTACACAGGAGCATGTCTTAGATTATTAAATAACTAAGCTTTTAGTTTGAAGAAAAAGTTCATATTAAATTTGAATACAAAATATGTTAGGATTGCATTATCCTTTTTATACTACTGCTACTAGCCATTTAAGAAGTTTTGATGAATTAAGGATGTTTATTTAGTTTGTCAAGGAAAAGCTTTATGGAGAATTGTAACTGTTCATAAAAAGGTTTTTTCCACTTGTATTGGGAGTCCCTTTCATCAAACACTAGATTTCAGAATTTTTGTTTAGAGAAACATATAATTACAAAGTAGCTTATTTTTTACTATCCATATCTAGAGAAAGAATTGGTAGGAATTTGA
Organism: Myrmecobius fasciatus; assembly: GCA_023553655.1. Taxonomy (NCBI): domain Eukaryota; kingdom Metazoa; phylum Chordata; class Mammalia; order Dasyuromorphia; family Myrmecobiidae; genus Myrmecobius; species Myrmecobius fasciatus. Next base: position 61,820 of record JAJPUD010008899.1, on the reverse strand, counting down.
ATGCAGATTAAAGCATACTATTTTCTCTCTCTGTGTATATAGATATATGTGTATATATGTGTGTGTGTATTCCTTTTTCAAACTATAATTTTTGTAAGTGTTTCTTTTATAACATAGGTCATATGGAAATAAATTTTACATGATTGTACATATATAACCTTTGTCAAATTGCTTACTGTTTTGGAGGGAGGAGTGTTGAAGAGGAGGCAGAAAATTTGGATTTCAAAATTTTATAAAAATTGAATGTTAAAAATTGTTTTTACATACAGTTGCAAAAATTAAAATGCAAAAAAGAAAATAACTTATTTTTGTCATTGCAATTTAAGTTGACATTCTACTTCGTGTAAAATTATTGTGAAATGAAATAGTTAATCTGATGTGGTTTCTTTTTGTAGGCTACAGAAAGTGAGATAGGAGATGTGGATTTGACAGGTCTCCCTGAAGCACCTGTTGATTCTGAGGATGAAGAAGAAGAAGATGAAGATATTGATCGAACAGCTGATCCATTACTAGGGAGAGACCTTGTTCGAGAATGTCTTGAAAAGGAACCTGCAGATAAAACTGATGATGACATTGGTAGGATAGATAATATGCTAATTAATACCTAAAATTTAACTTGAAAGTAGTCATCAAAGTTTAAGATGGCTTAGAATTCTTTTCTTTATTTAATGTTTTTATGTAGTCATTATGTGTTTAAAATAGTACTATAGCATAGTGTCTAATTTTCTCCCTCTTATATATTATATTGTATATTGATTATACAAAGATGAACATTCTTCTAAGAAGTATCACAATATGCCATAGTTATGCTAAGAAAAATTATCTCATTTAAATTTCCAAATATATTATTTAAATATCATCATATTGATATGAATCAGTTAAAAATTGCCATAGTTTGAGTCTTAAAGTCACATACATATCGCAGGCATTTGTATTAGAAGATAGGTTGTAACTGATAGTGATTGTGATGTGTATATTCTTTAGTACCTTACAGAAGACTTTTTTATAGTATACATTGTCAAATTGTAGTCAAAACCCTTAAACTGAGCTAGACTTAGACCATATTTTTTATTCAAGAAAAAACTTAAGAAATGCTTACAAATAACATTTATAAAGCACTTTTAAGGTTTGCAAAGCACATTGGATATTTTTCCCCTACTTGAGTATCACAACTTTTTGTTTAATACAATGCCTATATTGTGGATATTATTATAACTTTCATTTTACAGATGAAGAAAAAAGCTTGAAGTGAAAAGAACTGTTCATGGTCATATTGCTAGTGCATGTTAAAGGTGGTAGTATTTCAACTTTTCCCCATCCAAATTTAAATCTTTCTGACTCCAGATCCAAAACTCAATTCACCATGTGCTTCTCTGAATGCATTTTTTAAAATGCATTTTGTGTTATTCAGCTACAGCACAGACTTTGAAGTATAGTCAGTTCTCAGTTATCTCTTGAGTGAATTGGCTTAGAGTTGGTTGGATCAGATAGTGTTTTACATGTTACATGTGTGGTTTCTTACTCAGTTTACTTAGGTCATTTTTACAAAAATTATAATCCTTTATTCTAGTCTAATGGTTCCCAACCTTTTGACCTTCCTTGTAGGCAGTGAAATTGTTAGAGTTTTTTCATTAAATTACTCAGGATCACAAATACTTTTTTGTAAACTTAATAATCTGTCTCCTACATTTACTTACTATTTTCAAATATACATACACATATATCTATCTATGTCTTATATCTGCTGTTGTGATTACTAAAATAGACAAATTCATAGCAATTCTTGGACCTGTGTTTTCTTAGTCAATATTTAGTATTAGTACTTCTGTGAGCATGTAAATCCATCAGGTTTTTTTATTTTTATTTTTTAGTAATGCTTAGAACAGATCTTCAGGCTTGATAAGGCAATAAGAGCTAGCATAGATGACTGTTAAAAGCAGTTCACCGCAGGGAAAGTATGAAACACTAATCTTGGAGAGAAGCCAGCTCTTTCTTGGTAGGGAGGTTCTTTGTATGAGATTCAGAGGCAGAATGCAGTCTCCAGTAGATTAAGGAAGAGCTCAGCAGTCTCCCACGTTTGGACAGCTCCAGAGTTCACATGGTTTCATTATTTTGCTTTTCAAGGGTTGTAAATTTATAGAACATCTTATATACCTCACATGTAAGTACCGAATAATTTTTTTAGTGTGAAATAGAAAGGAATTTTTTGATCATATCATTTTAAAATACTTATTCTCTTGGGTTCCCCTTTTAGCACAAAAAATCATGAATTGATCAAGAATTTTAAGCTAATATTTAACTTGGGTTACTGTTTTTAAATTGTATACCCTTATTGTTGTCATATTAAAATTTCATTTTCTGTGTAGAACAATTACTGGAAATTATGCATCAGCTCCCTGCCTTTGCAAATATGACCATGTCTGTAAGAAGAGAACTTTGCTCAGTTATGATCTTTGAAGTGGTAGACCAGGCTGGAGCTGTCATTGTTGCAGATGGTCAAGAAGTAAGTTGTGGCAAATAAATGTTTGTTATGTTAATGAAATGATTTAAAAAATAACTTTAGCTGAAACCTATCCAGAAGTTTTTGAAAATTTTTATAAAGTTGAAATATGTTAATATTTTGTAATTATTTTTGTTTGATAATTTTAAATTTTTATACATTTTGAAAATATCAGTTGGGTTTTGAGCATTTTAATTGCTGCACAGAAGAAGTTTTTCCTTTTTTCTATTGAATTTGGTTTTAATTTTGTCTTTGTGCCCCAAGGTTACTATTTCAGGCTTAACCTGAATAAGATCATTATTAAAGTATGGTTCTATGGAAAAAGAATTATATTTTGAGTTAGGGACCCTAGTTTTAAGTGGATTTATAAGTTGACCCTAGACAAATTACTTAATTTCTTTGAACCTCAATTTCCATATCTATGAAATGAGATTGGAGTGGATGATGCATAAGGTCCCTTCTAACTGCAGTCTATTATTTTAAGAGTATTTGGACTGTGACAGAGAGGATAGCTTGGAAAGGAGCAAGACTAGAATCAGAAAACCATAACGAAGAACTATCTCAGCTTTACCCTTTTTAATATTTTTTGGGGGAATTCCAACTAAATTGTATACTGCATGGTATTGTATACTTTGCACATGGTACCCTCCCTTCTTAAGTCCCTTCAAGACTTGATTCAAGTGCTTCTTATTTTGTGAAAACTCTCTTTGATCTTTCCCTATACTATGCTGTTGTGCACAGTATATCCCTCTGGTCCACCTCAAATTATCTTGTATATATTTCATATTTATTTTTCTTTGTCCATGCTGTCTTTTTTGTTTGTGTGAGGCAATTGGAGTTAAGTGACTTGCCCAGGGTCACATATAGCTAGTAAGTGTTAAGTTTCTGAGGCTGAATTTGAGCTCTCGTCCTCCCAACTCCAGGGCCTGTTGCTCTGTCTATGGTGCCATGTACACATTGTCTTTCTCTCAATAGAATATAAACTCCTTGAAAATAGAGACTTTTCTTTTTTTTTTTTTTTGACTTGAAATCTGGTGCCTAGATCATAATAGATATTTAATGAATATTTGTTTAAGTTTTTGACCAAAAGCATTGATGGAGCACATGAAGTTGAGATGAATAGATAATGGGTTGAACTACAAAATCCAGAAAGGACAGGCTGGAATGATAAGCCAAATCTAGCAAGATATAATTAATATGGATGAATGTATAGATCTACATTGATGGTTTTTAAAAAAAAATCAATTTCTGTGAGTAAAATGAGTACCTTGTGCTCTTATTCTTTTTGTAATCATCTCTTTTAACTCATCTTCTTGAATAAGTTTGACTTACCTGATCCTCTGACTAGCAGTCACCTCATATTTATTGCCAAGTTGCCATTAATATTGAGAGGTTGTTTGGTGTAGTGACTAGCAAGCTGACTTTGAAACATTGAAGTCTCATATCTGACACATATTGACTAGTGGCAAGTTATTTAAATGTTTTAGTAAGCCCCCTTAAGAGAACTTAAGGTTATAGAGAAGGTGCTAGCATAGAGGGAATTTCCATACCTGGAAGTTAATTCTACAATTGAAGTTATAGATCAGGCCCTATTTCTACCCTATAGAATCAACCAAACAATAACAAACATTTCCATATGTTAGACTCATTAGAAATATGAACACAAAGTAATACAGAGTCCTTGGCCTCAAGGAACTTATATTCTTGTGGCTATTCAGTATGTTTACAAATTGATTTTTGGAGGGAAAAACAGCTAGGAGAATTATAAAAGCCTTTTGAAGGATGCATCATTTGAACTAGGTCTTGAAAGGAGGTAAATGTCATATCTTCAGAAGGAAAGAAAATAAAAATTCCAAGTTTAGAGTATAGTCTATACAATAACAAGGAGAAAGGAGATGGAACGTCACATATGGGGAGCATCATGCAAACAAGTTTTTTCACAACAAAGAGTGAATGTGTTTATTAATAAGCTTGGAAAGATAGGCTTGAACTGCATTGTGAAAACCTTTGATCCTCACAAACTTTTGAGGTTGATGCTATAGATGTCATCTCCTTCTTTTGGTGGTGCTATTGACATTCCGAGACTTAAAGTGATTTGCTTAAGGGTCACTGAGGTAGTAAGTGGAGGAAAAAGATTTTGAATACACATTTCACCTAAATCATGCACACATGGGAGTGTGGTCAAATGCAACCCACTTATGACAATAAATACATATTTATCCAGAACCTTCCATCTAGGAAATAGCCAACCCAGTCAAGATTGTGTATTGATCTGAGTAGCCCGTAAACATTACAATTTATACTTTGATACTTAAAAATTAAGAAAAGAAGCTTATGCCCTTTGCAAGAGTGCTGATAAATTGTGAAACTCATCTCCACTCCTTATCCCCATGCTTTTTTGAATGATTTCATGATAAACAGACACAACTGAACCACATATCTTTGTAACCAGATATATTTATCCATCAATTTGACTGGCTGTTTCCATATTTGTTCCTTTCTCACTCTGGGAAAAGTTTTGTCTGACCAGATTGATGCAAGCAGTGGTAGGACTAGAAGTAAAACCTAGGCCTCTATGCCTATTGCAGCTTTCATTAGACTATTTTAAAGCGGAATCCTAAAGGAAAAGGCCGAGTTTTCTGAAGGGCAGACTCTTAACTGAAAACACTTATTCAAGTGGAAATAGTTTCTAAGTGTTGGAATTTTTCCTACTGTGGATAAGCAAAAAATATTTAATAAAGTCACTAAGTTCAGATCCTAAGACTATGCTTTTACATGAGTGGTTTTGTATTTTAAATAAATGCTCTACAAATATCACTGAAATGTATGTTTTTTTCTTGCAGAAACTTTGGAAAAAAACATGTATTTTATATTATTATTTATCACCTGAAATTCAACTTTAAGACTACTTTTTCCTACAAGTCTTTTTGAAAAAACTATCATTCTTGGGTAATTATTTGAAAATAGTAGCTTTCATTTACTGGTGGAAGGGAGTGAAGTAGACAAAGCAGTATCTGTATAAGGAAGAATATGTTGATAAAGTATTTAGTAACATGTTATCAAGTCCTGTTTTGAAGAGAGTATGTCATTATTATATGTTATTTAAAAGTAATTTTTTGTTTTTCTTCTGTAGCTTGACTCATGGTATGTCATTTTAAATGGAACTGTAGAAATAAGTTATCCAGATGGAAAAAGTGAAAGTCTGTGTATGGGGAACAGCTTTGGAATTATTCCTACTCTGGATAAGCAGTACATGAATGGAGTTGTCAGAACCAAAGTAGATGACTGTCAGGTAAGTATATTTAAATATGCATGAGTCATAGATGACTGTCAGGTAAGCATATTTAAATATGCATGAGTCGGGATGGTTGTGATTAGAAATAAGTGAACAGAGTTTCTTGTTCCCCAAACTGCTAAAAGCAAAACAAAAGAAAAAACAAACTTTATTTGAGAAATTGTGAAGCAGGTATGACTCGTGAAAGGAAAACTAAAGTTTATAAAGATTGATTTGGAATATTTCTATTGATGTGTTTAGTTGGACTATCCTGTTTCCAAGTAAGGAAATAAAAATTTATTACTTACTGGCTTGATTTGGAACTGTTCCCAACCTGTATTTATCAGGAATTAGATGTTTATTTCTGGTTTTTGGACTTTCTATTCTATTCTGTTCTATTCATTGGACTTTTTATATTGGGATTGTTAATTGCATTTGAACTTTAGATAGTTTTTTGTTTGTTTGTTTTATTTTGTTTTGTTTTGTTTTTTACTGTCGTGCTCTGCTTTGATGGATGGTGATATGTTTACATTACCAAGAGTTTATTAAATGTGTCACCATGTTATTCTTGGACAGTTTGTATGTATAGCCCAGGAGGACTACTGGAGAATCTTGAATCATGTAGAAAAAAATACCCATAAAGTTGAAGAAGAAGGAGAAATTGTTATGGTACAAGAACACAGAGAGCTGGATCGTAGTGGAACTCGAAAAGGACATATTGTCATCAAGGTAGGTTTTTTGGTGTTTTGTATCAAAAGATCTAAAAGAGTCATGAATAATGCCTAGTTTAATTCTCACATATGAAGGATGAAGAAACCAAATTGATAGGGCTGGTGCCTTTAATAGCTATTGTTAGATAAGAAAAATGACTTCTAAAGCTATATAGATAGCCCCATTATAGTCCAGGGATGTCCTTAATGTCTATCTTAATACTTTCATCATACGATAAATGTTAAAATTACTCTTTCTGCCACATTAAAGAAAAAGTGTTACGTTAAATTTCTTCACTTTTTACATAAGGCTAAAGTATTAAAGAAGGATTGGATACAGAATAGGATTCTGTAAAAGGATTTTGTATTAAAAGATTTCTGGTAAGTAGGTTAAAATTTTGCATTTTTAATAGTAAAACATTGCCATGTTATTGCTATTTAGCATTTAAGTTAAAGAATAAAATTTCAATATTTTGCTTCCTCAGATTAGTAATAAAATACATTGATAAACCATTAATTCATTACTGATTCATTAATTAAGCATTAACAATGATTTTAATAATACCTTATTTGATGAATTATTAGAATAATGTAGATACTTCATAGACATTAAGCCATATTAAAATGCAAAACAGAATAACTGTGGGAAATAAATGCTGGGAAAGAATGCTGTTTCCTTTTTTACTTCTTTCAGCTTTTGCAGAAGTATCTCTTTTCACAGATTTTATTAGTCTGGGCTTAGCAGAAGGTAGACAATTCACCATGAGCATGGTTTTGTGATTTCTTCTAATTTTATTCAGGATGTATCAATAATTATGTAGAAACTTAATCAGTGTTTAAGATTTGGCAAAGCATAAAAAAAGAAGATAAGGAAAGAAGGGATTATTCAGTTTAGAGGATAGTGTAGAGTTGAACTAATTTGGTGAACAAGGTTAAAATTGAGAAAAGTGGTGGAGTGTAGGTAGATCAGAAGTGATAGCCTGGAATAGTACTGAGTATTGTAAGGATTTGGGGTCAAAGAGTTAAGTTTAGAAATAGTAAAGCATAAAAAGGCATTTCAAACTATTTGGAAATAGGGAGATATTTTGGGGTGGGACACAGAGCCCCTAAAATAGACAATTCCTAAAATTAACCTATTCATTTTAACTTCATTTTCTAGAGTGTCTTGGGGAGTGATGTATGTTTAATTGGAATACAATCTAGACCTCTTCCTCCTTTTTCTTACCTTAAATTAGCCCTTTCTTTCTCTTTTCTCTGTTGGTAGCCTCCTAAATATAGATAGTCCTAAACATGAAAACAACTTCCTAATAAAGGACTGATTTATAAATACTGTTTCCTTCTCTTTCCCCCTCCAAAATCTTCCTAAAATAACATACCCCTCCTTTTTAGCACTATGAGATTTCTATTCTGCAAATATTTAGGACTTTTAGAGAATCTGTGAATTTGGAAGTGTAGAAGAAAAGGAAAAACTGAAAATCTAGATTTTTAGAGCACGAAACATCCTGACCTGTACTTGGGAGCAGATATTTCTTTTTAGAACTTCTGGTAGCTTCAGGATACTCTACCTAGATGGGAGAGGAATGTAGATATGTACGTAATTAAGAACTTTGTTTATATTAGGGTTCTTTCTGAGAAAATGCAACTTAACTACATTATTTGGAAATGATTTGTTACCTTATATATTTTAAAGTTAATATTTAAGGATTTTTAATATTGTACTCTCAAGCTACAATAGATATCTTATTTGATGTCATGGAACAAATGCTTCCTATGTTATTTCAACTTATCTGGACTTTTCTAATAAAATAAAACCATTTCTAAAATCTACTTTTCTTTTTAGTAGGGATACTAATTTATCATTTGCAGAAAAGATAAGTGACAGATTATTTGTGATTGTGTTAAACTTGATCACTTGAGGAGTTTGGAATATGAAACCAACTTGCTTGTATCATCTTTATCTTTGGATTTTTAGGCAACACCTGAACGACTCATCATGCATTTAATAGAAGAACATTCAGTTGTGGATCCAACTTATGTAGAAGATTTTCTGCTGACATATAGGACATTTCTTGAAAGCCCCTTAGAAGTTGGGAATAAGTTATTAGAATGGTTCAAAGTTGGCAGTTTAAGAGACAAGGTTGGTTTTAGAATTAGAAAAGTTAAAGTGTCAATTTTTCAAGATTGATATTTAATATATTTGTGATATAAACTAATGTACAATTGTTGGTCTGAATGAAATAATCTTTATAGTTAATTTTTATAGTATTGATAGTTTGTAGAAATTGTTGAAAAAGTATGCCATTATTTAGTTTTGAGTTGAAATAATATTACTATCGTGGAGACCATCTTTAAAACTTGGAGACTACAGCATAAGAATATTATAGCAATATAAGGTTTCATGATGGCTAAGGATTGTAGTAACCTCAGCTTTAAAGAAAGAGTTTTCTGAGGGTCCTAATACAATTTTTTTTCCCAATTGCAAAATGAAATCAGGAAAAAAAACCACATAAACTGAAACCAACAATTGAATCCTTTTCCAAGAGCTTTATAAAGAAAATTTTCTAAAGCCACGGGGGGGGGGGGGGAGAAATCCAAACAATCTCTTCAAATAATTGCCCAAAGAAGACTTAAAATATTTCTGAATATGAGTTCTATAATCATTTGAAAATAATTTCAGTAAGAACTAAAATGACCTCAGAATATCTTGTTGTAATGGGGATTTAAAATAATTCAATTTTTGCTTACTTTGGTCTGCTAGAATCTGCTATAATCTCTTTTATGAAAATTCACTGAGGAAAGTCCTTTATCCTGATTTCTCCCTTTTTTCTTCAGGTCACACGAGTAGTGCTTTTATGGGTAAATAATCATTTCAATGATTTTGAAGGAGATCCTGCTATGACTGGATTTCTAGAAGAATTCGAAAAAAATCTAGAAGATACAGTAAGACTTGATAATTTCTTATTTTCTAATCTCCTGTGTTTTCTTCTGAAAAGAGTGACAGTTCACTTAGTCTTGTTCAGATAACATACACGCAGAATTATTGTGACAAATTTTGTTATATTTGTATAGTTTATTACAAGTTACTGCCATTTCAATACTTTCTTTGGATGACTCATAAATACCGCTAGGAGCAAAATAAGTGAGAGAGTACAAAGATTGTACTAGGTTGTTCACATTTTTGATAATTATTGTTAGTTAAACAGAGAAAAGTGGTAGCTTATGAAAAATTAAGATTTATGGCACACAGTTGAAAGGCTTGTGAATTTTCTGAGTCAGCTATTCCTTTGGAACTCATTTTTCCCCTTTTCTTCCTTTCCGTCTGCTTTGTAATTAATAAGCAAGCATATATTCGATGTTTATCCTGGCATAGAGTATTATAAAGAATGAAGGGGAAGCATAGTCTAATCTCTTCATTTTACAAAAAATGGAAACTGAATCCCAGAATCACCTAGGCTAACTATAAATAACAGTGTATTTATGTGTAATAATATAATGCATATCCTCTAAAATGGTAGTGCTCTTTCTATTCTGTCATACTGGAAAACACAAACCTTAAATCATAAAGAAGTTGTTATCTAGTTTATATGATAAAACTTAACTTAAAAGTAGGTTATTTAAGGGAAAGCTTGATGAGAGGATGTTGGAGCAATCAAGGGAGAATTAATTTATTCAGTTGAGGACCTGAACTTGTCTCTAACATAGAGGCTAGTACAAAGTTTTATTTTTAAGAGGCAAAGGCCCAGAGGTGGTAAGAAGGAAGGTGCTTTTTGTCAATCCGGTCTGAGGTGGAGGGTATCTATTGGAGTACGATAGAGAATTAATGGTACGAATGTTTTCCTCCGTAGAAACAGAGTGTATTAGATTAACTTTAAAAATTATTCCAAAGAGGTTTTTTGTTTTTGTTTTTGTTTTTGTTTTGTTTTGTTTTGTTTTGTTTTGCTTTGCTTTGCTTTGCTTTGCTTTGCTTTGTTTTGTTTTGTTTTGTTTTGTTTTGTTTTGTTTTGTTTTGTTTCTTTACTAATGATTATTATATTTACTAATGACTATGGAAAACCTACAGGTAATTTTATCCCAATATTTTATATGTATCAATTGGCATTATTACACTTATTATTTAAAAATAAAATTACTTTATATTCTGAACCACTTAAGTAAAGCATTTCATTGCAAAACATTCTCATTCTTTCATTCATTTTTTAAAATTTAATTTAATCTAATTTTTATTTAATTTTATTTTTAATTTTATTTTTTTTATTAAAGCTTTTTATTTGTATAACATATGTATGGGTAGTTCCCCAGCATTGATCTTTACAAAGCTTTCCATTACAAATTTTACCCCCAGTCCCCTCCCTTCCCCTAGATGACAGGAAGTCCACTACATGTTAATAATATTGAAATGCTTGACAAGTTATGCAAGAAAAATCCTATCTACAAGCAAAAAAGAAAATCAGAGAAAGGCAGCACAATGCAAGCAAATGTCAATAGAGATCATGAACATGTTCTGTTGTGGTCCATATTTCATATCCCTCTCTCAGGGTATATATGGTTTTCTTCAGTGAACAATTGGAACTAGTTTGAGACAATTCTTTGTTGCAGAGAGCCATGTCCATCAGAATTGATCATCATGTAATACTGTTGTTGCTGTGTATGATGATCTCCTGGTTCTGCTCGTTTCACTCAGCATCAGTTCATTCAAGTCTTTCCAGGCCTCTCTGAAATTGTCCTGCTGGTCGTTTCTTACAGAACAATAATATTCCATAACATTCATATACCATAATTTATTCAGCCACTCTCCAATTGATGGGCATCCCTTCAGTTTGCAGTTTCTAGCCACTACAAAAAGGGCTGCC
>JAJPUD010008899.1:0-44377 GCA_023553655.1 Myrmecobius fasciatus | reverse complement strand
ATAATTCTCATTTCTCTTTAAAGCATTCAGGCATAGTATCTTGTGATTTCGTGATTTCCTTAAATTTCATGGGTTCCTTTGTCTCAACAACAGGATCATTTTCCTTTATTTTGCTATATTATTTCCTTTAGACGCTTAAGCTTTTACTAGATCTAGAGGATATATTTCTTTTTGTCATTATTCTTTTTCTGTTCATGTTTTGATCTATTGATGTTCAAAGTCTTTGAGTTTTCTTCTTCCTGAAATCTTTAGATACTCTTCACCTTTTTTTCATTCACTTCTTGACTCTCTCCTCTCAGATTTTGTTTTCACTGGGGGCTGGATCTTAAAAGATTTTGTCCTCCTCCCACGCTAGATAATTCATGATTCACCAGATTAAGTCTATGCCCCAGATGATCTTGATGGTCAGAACTGGTCCCAGTTCTTATGTTGTGTTCTTTCCTTGGGTTTGTGGATTGCTGCCCAGCTCCCCACAAGCAGAGTGTTTTCTCTAGGCAACCCAATACTCCCCGAATTCCTTTGGTCTCTAGTTTGGCATTAGTAATTCAGAGTCTGTTTTTTCTTGGCACCAGAAGTTCAGAACATTGCAATACTAGTGCTTCTGAATTGTGGTCTGTGATAGGCTTTTCTTCTTTATGGGCTACTGCCATTCTGGCTGTTGAAGCCTAAATAGATTTTTCATAGCCTACTGCTGGATCACTAGAAGAAAGGAGGGGGACCTGTCATCTCCTTGGGTCTGCTAATATAGTAGGAGAGTGGTGATGAGCGAATTTAGGGTGAGTAAACATCAATATTCTTGGAATATTATTTTTTGGGGGGAGAGAGAGTTACCTTTTTTCAGATACTTGCTCCTGGACCATGGAGGCATTTAAAGTTGCTTTGTTTTTGCTGAATAATTATTGTTTTGGAGAGGTTTGAGGGGTGAAAATCCGAGAATGTTTACTCCATCATATTATTGCTCACAAGATTCAGAGATCCTCACCTTCATTTGTTATTTTTTTCCACATTTTTTTTTTTTGCTGAGGCAATTGGGATTAAGTGACTTGCCCAGGGCGTCACAGCTAGGAAGTGTTAAGTGTCTAAGATCAGATTTAAACTCAGATTCTCCTGACATCAGAGCTGGTGCTTTATCCAATGTGCCACCTAGCTCCCCCTTTTCCCCATATTTCTTGGCATATTTCCTTGGCAAGTAGAAGAGCTACCTCTTTATCTGAGAGGGTGATTTGGTGAGATTATTAGTAAATGATTATGGTTGTAAATATTTTTAACAATGTAGTCTTTTTTATTATAAGGGAAAATATATATAGTTTTCTATTTTTATTTACAGAAAATGAAGGGTCATCTCCGTTTATTAAATATTGCCTGTGCTGCCAAGGCTAAATGGAGGCAAATTATTTTTCAGAAGACTTCCCGGGAATCACCACTTTTTTTCAGCCTTGCTGGAGGAAGCGAGGGGTTTGGTATTTTTGTGGAAGGAGTAGAACCAGGCAGCAAAGCTGCCGAAGTTGGACTTAAACGTGGTGACCAGGTAAAAAATTAAAAATAATACTGCCAGTAACAAAAAATATTTATGTTTCTCTTAGGTATAATAAACAAAGTGGTTTGTGAAATTTTCTTTTATCTTAAATGTTATGGTGGTAAAGAACAACATGGAGAGTACTTCTGACTCAGATGATCTTTGACATTGTTTGGGTTTTTTGCTATCATCCTTTATCTTGCTGTTTTTTATCCACCATCCTTTTTCTTTTGCTCCCTCTCTCTTTCTCCTTCCTCCCTCCCACCCCCATTCCTCCTACTCATAAAGAATTTGTTAGTAAAATTTTATTATCATTTTGTTTTAAAAAAGAATGTTCAGCCAACTGCTTCAGTAGTGTGGCAGTACAAATCAGTGGTTTTGCTGTGGTGGCAGCATTGCCAGTTATCTATATTACATGTGGCCACATGAAAAAGATGTCATCCTATGGCACCCATTCATGGATACTTTGATACAGGACCAATGTTGATTTAAAAAAAACTTCCACTAGTGCTCCTTTGGAGTAAGACAACTAAATTAAATATTTCTATTTAGTAATAACAGTGATGGCTAACATAACATCATGCTAAGGTTTTTAAAACTTTTTTCATTTGAGCCTAATAATGGCCTTGTGTGGAAGGTACTCTTTTATTTCCCTTTTACTTATGAGGAAATGGAGGCTCAGAGATGTTAAGTATCCCCCACACTCATTTGCTTTGAGGGATCTGAGATGGGATTCCAAGTCAAGTTAATATTACTCTTAAATTCATTACAACTCTTTCAAATGTTAGTTATTTCTTTGAAAATGTTTAATAATATGAGGCAGCTGGATGGCGCAGTGTATAGAACACTAGCCCTGAAATCAGGAGGACCTGAGTTCATATCTGGCCTCAACTTAACACGTTGTAGGTGTGAGACCCTGGGCAAGTCACTTATCCCCAATTGCCTCAGCAAAAGAAAAGAAAATATTTAATAATATCTTTTATATATCTAATAGCTTGTTAAAGCACTTTGCAAATTTTTAATTGATTTTTATCCTCACAACATCCTTGAGATGTAAGTACTATTATTTTCTTCATTTTAAGATGAGTAAACTGAGGCAGACAAGTTATTACAGCTAGTATACTTCTGAGGCTTTTTTTGAATTTGAGTCTTCCTAATTCTGTGTTCAGCACTTTTTCCACTGTGCCACCTTGCTCATATGTATTAATAGAAATGTACACTTAACAAAGTTTATTATGCTTGGGTGTTAGCATTTTTTAATGTAGTTTTCATTTGGTTACTAATAAATTGTTTTTTTCTTTAAGATAATGGAAGTTAATGGACAAAATTTTGAGAACATTACATTGGGAAATGCTCTTGAAATATTAAAGAATAATACTCATCTGTCTCTAACTATAAAGACCAACATCTTTGGTGAGTTTTGTTGCATAAAGAACTATTCTAAAAACATTTCTCAATGCGAAGATGATTTTTTTTAAGCTACTCTAAAAAAATAATTTAAAAAGAACAGAACCTCTGTTTGATCTAAACAGAACAGCTGTAGTATCAGATAGCAGTGAAAATCTGGTTTCTCTGCCAAGAGAATAATCTTTAGACTACAAAATACCAAGAAAAATATAATATTAATAGAAATCAGAAGCCCAGGATAAGAAAGGAATCCCAAAAAAGGTCCTAGATATATGAAAGTCAAGCAACCACTCTTAGATGTTCTACTTCTACAGATTCTGAAATGTGCTTTTGTAATTGCTGAACCACTCTATGATTGATTCCTTAGTGATCTTGCAACAGTTGTAAAGAATAAGAAGCATTGCTGTAGATAGAGCACTAGCCCTGAAGTCAGGAGAACCTGAGTTCAAATCTGACCTCAGACACTTAACACTTCCTAGCTGTGTGACCCTGGGCAAGTCACTTAACCCCAATTGCCCAGCCCCCCCCCCAAAAAAAAAAAAAAAGAAAAAGAGGCATGTACCAGGACTTGTGCCAAATAGCTTTCCTAATTTCTAGATTGAATTGTTTTTTAAGGGGTGATTTTTTTAAACATCTAGACATGAAAGTGATGATCACTAAGGGTTTGCATCTTTTTATTTTTTGATAGTTAATGGGCTATTAGATAAGAGGAATATTGCTGTAGTGTCCTGAGATTTCAGCAAAATATTAAAGTTTTTTATGCTATTTCTATGAGTTGGAAAATAGGAAGCCATAGAACTAGTTGATTGACTTAACACAGAAAGTGATTATTAATATTAATATGTCATTGTTGAGGAAGTGTCTCTTCAGATGCTTCTTAGGAATCTGTTCTTGGCTCTCATAACATTCTTTTTATAAAATCTCTGTTTTTCCTTTCTTCCCTGACAAAATCTCCCTATATCCAAATTTACCCCATTGCAAAGAAGAGAAGATAAAGGTACTTTATAGCATTGGTTTCACTTTGAGAGGATGTATAGGAGGTATTTCATTCCTGATGTGGGGGGAAAAAATAGAGGTAAAATGACTAGCCTAAAGCTAAAATAAAGCATGCTTTGTAAGCTAATTCATCTCACACCTATGACTGAGTATTGTACTGCTCTTTCTATTGCACCAGAATGTAATCAAGCATGTTTTATACACAGTCATATACTCAACATGTATACACATGTATAATTAAAATTTTCTATGTAGATTACATCATCTTAGGACATGCCATTTATTTGAAAATGAGTGAACAAAAAATATGCTCCAATATACTTTTAATGTCCTTGTATTTCATCTCACACTAAACTACTTGCATTTAAACAAAAAAGAGTGAGATTGCATGATCATATCTAAACATATGATAGGATTTGGAGGAGAAATATAAAGCTTTATTTAAAGTTAAAGAATAGTATTTTATTCAGATGATGTCTCCTACTTTGCAAAGCCTATAGCATATATATCTTAAAATTCATAGAATACCTAAGTTGGAAAGATAATTAGAGTTTATACAGTAAAACATTCTCAGCATACAGATAGAAAAATAGGACAAATGATTTGCCCAGAGCCATTTTAACATGTTTTCATTGGGTTAAAAGTTGCACATAACTCATTCTTCAATCCTTAATCACCTGACTTATGATCTCATTACTCAGATAAAACTTCTCTCCTCAGTTGTTAATAATGCCTTAACTGCTAGATGTGATGATCTTTTCTGCCTCCTTTTTTCTTGAATTCTCTGACGCATATGGCATTAGTGACTATTTTTTCATTGCTAGATTTTGTGACAGTACTTTGTTCTGATTCTCCCACTTGTCTAACCTCTGCCTTTCATTCTGTTTGGCTAGTTCATTATCCAAATCTCTCACCATAACTGTTGAGTGTATGTTAAGACTCTGGGCTGGGCTTTCTTCTCTTTTCTCTCTACACACTCGTTCGTGGTGACCTCATCAGCATTTATGGGATTAATTATCATCTCTTAGTAGATGACTCGCTTGTATATATATTCAGCTCCAGTCTTTCTCCTGTTCACCAGTCTCACATCATGAAATACCTGTTGGACATTTAACAATGATTATCTTGGAGAAATTGCAAATTCAACATGTACAAAATAGAATTTATTTTTTTGTCCTATAAAGCTGTCTTCTGCTGAACTTGCCTAAATTCTCTTGCAAATGACACTATTCTTCTGTTTTCCCAGTTTCATTATCCTTGGCATTCACTCTCATTCAAATGTTTAGCCAATTTCTAGATCTTGGTATTTCTACCTCTGTGTCTCTAGCATCCAATTCCTCTTTGCTCCGACAGCTAGTTTGGACTCTCATTGACCCTCACCCACTAATTCGTAATGTCTTCCTAATAGGTCTTCTGCCTCAAGAATCTCTTTGCTCCAGTTTCCAAACTTCCAAACTGCTTTTCCCTAAGAACCAGATCTAACTGTCACTTTCCTTCTCAACTCTAGAGGTCATTCAACAAATATTTAATTCTAAATACTGAGGACATAAAGAAAGCTACGTATGGCCTCATCCGAAGGAGTTCACAGTCTTAATGGGGGAGATAACATGCAAGCAATTATATAATCAAAATTACATATAGTATAAATTTGAAGTAGTGCGTGAAGATAGGGCACTGGAATTAAGGGGGAATCAGGAAAGACTTCCACAGAATGTAGTATTTTAGCTCTCTATATAAATATTGCAGAAATATTTAGATGATTAGCTTTATTTTTAATAATAGCTTTTTATTTTCAAAATATATGCAAAGATAGTTTTCAACATTGATCCTTGCAAAAACTTGAAGGAATCTGGGTATTTTGAGATATTGATAAAAAAGATAGTGGTCATTCATAATCAGAGAATCATCCTTTCCAAACATAGAGGGAAAGCCATATATAGGGAATAGCAAGTGAATAATAGAGAGGAACGGAGATGAGTAAAACATTGACAGCAAATAAAGGATAAAAGGAAATCGGTGAATGTTGTTGTAAAGAGATTGTATTCTCTGGAGTCATCACTATAAAAGCAGCTTAAGGATTTTCAGTTATAAGATAAAATAGCCCAGATGTTCCAAGAAATGGGAAGTTGCAAATAGGAAGTATAATAGGAAGAAGCATGTTCATACATATACACTTGCGCATACATACATGTGTGAAAAGAAAATTGCAATATTTCAAGTGATGGTCATCCCTGAAAACTACTCCAGCAAATTGTTTCTTTTTTAAAATTTTTATTCATTTAATTTTTAATTTATGGAAGAAAACAATATTTCCATCAAACCATATAATTAAAAAAGGTAATTGAACAAGATTCCACAAACCTATTATGTACAATTTGCTATTCCTTTTAAATACATAATTAAGTTATCTAGTGTGG
Organism: Myrmecobius fasciatus; assembly: GCA_023553655.1. Taxonomy (NCBI): domain Eukaryota; kingdom Metazoa; phylum Chordata; class Mammalia; order Dasyuromorphia; family Myrmecobiidae; genus Myrmecobius; species Myrmecobius fasciatus. Next base: position 38,041 of record JAJPUD010008899.1, on the reverse strand, counting down.
GTACCACATTCATAATGAGCTAGAGAGTGTTTATTCCAATTTTTTTCTCCCTCCCTTTCCCCCATTCTCCTCCTCTAGGTAGCAAGTAATGTTATATATGTTAAATATGTACAATTTTTCTATACATATTTCCACATTTAGATGATTAGCTTTAAATTAACGTAGCATAGTCAAACAATCTTTACAATTTGTTTATGTATGAATTTGAAGAAAGCCAGTAAGTTCTTTATGGTATATAATATAGAGCTTTTCTAATCCTAAGCCTATTTTTAAAAAAATTTACAATTCTTTGTAGCAGGAATGTCACACATTGACATGGGGGCTTCTCTCCCTATCACCTTCTTGTCCTATTTAATGTTTTGATTACCAAGAACAATTTCAAATAGTTGACCCATCTGATTTTTAATTTTTTAAAAATATGTTGATTACTTTAATCCCCTTCATTTCTGAATATCTTCCCCCTATTAAGCCATTTTTTTTGTAACTACAAAATAGAAGGAAAAAAAGAAAGCATTTTAGCAAAAACTGACCTATACATCATCTGAATGCGATAATATATGCAGTTTTCTTCATCCCTTTACCTTACTTTAGTCTTTTTTTTTTCTACCTCTTCCTAATAATGAGTATCTCTCAAGATCTATTAATAGGTCTTCTCTATATTCTCATTCTTGACAATCTCATCATCTTTCATGAGTATGGCTATTACCAATTTCCAGGTGACTTCCAGATTTATGTATACAGCTCTAATACTTCCCTTAACACCCTCTCACATGCTCGGTTCTACTGTATTGCCATTGTAGGATCCTTAGTCAGTCATGTATAAAATCCCATCCTTACCTTTTGAATCTTCCTTTTCTTTACTGCTTCACTCTACCCCAGCCAATTCCTCACCAAGTCCTTTGAAAGAATACATTTCACTTATAGATAGCTACTGTTAGAAGTAGAGAGCTGTGTGGGGGAGTATTTATGAAGAACTTTTGATTGAACAGATTATAAAGAACTTTAAACATCAATAGGAGGAGGTTAAAAAGTAATTTGTAAGGTAAAGGCCCTTTTCTTCAAGAATATTGTAATCAGTTCATAATTAATAACTTTTCCTTTCCAGAACTGCCAAAATAATCTTCCTAATACTCAGGGTGCTTGTTGATGAAAAATGGACAATTCAGAATATTATCCCAAAGAAAATACAAAGGCCTAAACTCTTTTATGTGGAGCCATGAATCTTTTTGCCACATAGAGAATAAATGAATAAACACTATATTATATACCAAATATCAACTTAAGTACTGGAGACACAAATAGAAATGTGGAAACAGTCCTTGCTCTTAAGTAGTTCACATTCTAGTGAAGTACACGTTATTTAAATTAGATGGAAAGTTCCATGGTCCTTAACAGAGAGTAGAGAGCATAGCTCTCAAATACCTCATTTGTTCTGTCTTAGCATCTAGAAGTTGACTTCATGGCAGAAATGGAGAAGATTCTTGAGACTGACATGTTTGGGGGTTAAGTGAGGCACATCTAGTAGTGTTTTGGCCTTGAAGGACTGTCATTGTTCATTCTGTTACATTCATATTCCATTGCATTAATGTCTCTAAATTTGTTTAGTAATTTTCCAATTCTTGGGCATGTTGTTTCCAACTTTTTGACTATTGGTCTGCAAATATTTGGTACATAAAAGAATTTCCCCTCTGCTTTAGATCTTCTTGGACTATAAATCCAGTAGTGGGATTACTATTCTAAAGGACATAAACAGTTTAGTAAATTATTTGGCACAGCTGCTAATTTTTTCCCCACGATTTCCTCATCACAAGTTTTGGGGAATGTGTGATGACCTTCCATACATTGGTAGGGCATTAACTTTTCCTATTTTTCAGTGGCTCAATTTAATGAATATTTTATTTTGCTTTCCTCTTAGAAATTTTAAACTCTTGATTATATGGTTTTTGATAGGTTACTTTTTTTTTTTTAAAGTTTTTTCCCATTCTTTGTCTTCTTATTCAGGAATAATTTTTCTCAAGGATTTTTTAATGTCATGTATTAGAGATACAAAGCAGAAAGATTTTTCTCAGTCTTTGTTCTTATTCTGGGTCCATTGAAATTGTTTGTATAAAGAATTTAAATTTTATGTCATTGAAATTATAATTTCTTTGTGAATGGGTATTTTTTCATTCATTTCATTCCTATTCCCAGCATCTACTACAATGCCTGGTATATAATAGGTATTTAATAAATATTTACTGATGCTCTTCTATCCCTTATGTAGTTTAGAATTCTTCACTATACATAATTGGATGGGGTGTAGGGTGTGTTAAGGTAAGACTAGTACCTCTGAGGTGAGGGCTGCTTTCCACTTTTGGTGTTCACCTAGTCCATCTAACTCCCATGTGTGTCTCCAAGAAGCTGTAGCACACACAGCAGTCTCACCCTGGTAAATCATTTCAGTAGACGAGCTGAACCACGTAACCTACAGTGAGTTATGGTGAGGTGTTTACCCCAAACATGTAAGATTTCTCCTGGTATAATGGATAGATGAGAACAATTTGTCCAGTGGCCATGAAGCAGGTGCTGTGGAAAGTTTAGAGCTTGGTTAGACATTGAAGACACCATCCACTACATCTTGAGTCATCACTAATTGTCTTGACTCTGTTCTGCCACTGTGCAGTGGTGGCTCTAGGAGAAAGTGTGAAGCCAGACTGCATGCAACTCTACCTCACGTAAATGCAATTTACACATGATTAAAAAAATAAAGAAGAATGGCATAGTTGGGTGAAATATAACAGTTGCATTTTTTATTGTGTAACTTTTTATAGACTAAAGGTCATTGAATAAGATTTTTTTTTAGCTGAAGAGTTTTTTTTAATTTTTATTTTATTTTATTTTTTTAAATTTTATTAAAACTTTTTATTTGCAAAACATATGTATGGCTAATTCTTCAACACTGACCCTTACAAAGCTTTCTGTTACAGATTTTTCCCCCCTACTCCCCACTCCTCCTCTAGATAGCAGGAAATCCACTACATGTTAATTATGTTAAAATACTTAAGAAATCGAATATATGTATACTTATTTCCACACATCATTTTTGTGCAGGAGAAATCGTATCTACAAGAAAGAATAATCAAATAAAGGAAATACAATACAAGCAAATATCAGTAGAGAGCATAAAAATGTTATGTTGTGGTCCACATTTCACATTCCTCTCTCTGGGCTTTCTTCATTGAACAATTGGAACTGGTTTGAGGCATTTCATTGATGAAGAGAGTCATGTCCATCAGAACTGATCATCATATAGTATTGTTGTTGCCGTGAAAAATGATCTCCTGGCTCTGCTCACTTCACTCAGCATCAGTTCATGCAAGTCTCTCCAGTCCTCTCTGAAATTGTCCTGCTGGTCGTTTCTCATAGAACAATAATACATTGAATTAGAATTAAAAGAGCCATCCCTTTTCTACTTTCACTGTGTGATTGATGATTTACTGCTAGCACAAATCCCTTCTGTAGAAACATGTTTAACTATTTTGCAATCAGGAAGACTTCAATTCTAATTCTGACTTAGTAATCAGCTATGTGTGACTTTTGACCAATCATTCATTCACTTACTGGCTTCACTTTACTCATTTATAAAATGGAAATAATAATAGCACCTACATTACAGGGTTTTTTGTGAAGGTCAAATGAGATAATAAAGGGAAAAGTACATTGTAGGTGTCATTTATGAAGGTGATGATATAAAAGGTAGTGATGATGATGATGAATATCAAAAAAGCTGAGTTAACACATTTGTTTTTACAAATATTGGCCTTAGATTTTGTAGTCATGCAAGTGTTTTTTAGTAAGAAAAAGAATAATAATTTTTATTTTATTTCCACAGTGTTTAAAGAATTAATTAATAGGACAAAGCAAGATAAAAATGGCATTCCTCATATTCCTAAAATTGCTGAGAAGAAAAGTAATCGCTACTCTATACCTGATATGCCTGGAGATATGGAACAAATGTTTCCACAGGAGAAAGGAAATAAAAGAATTAAAGCAAACACTGTTTCAGTTGGAAGAAACAAAATCAGGAAAATTTTAGATAAAACACGATTCAGCATTTTGCCCCCCAAGTTATTCAGGTAAATAATGATATTCAAATTAAAATGTAAAGTTCCATAGGAATTTTCATGATGATGATACTTTGAATTGTGTTTAAGTCTAGTTTTTCTTAGAAATTCTTTGTGAATATTTTATATATATTTCTATCCTTTGGCATGTTGCTTATATATTTTAATTTTAATATGTCTGTCTCTGACTATTTTTGGTGACTCAGTCTTAATGTATCACAGAGCTGACTTTCCATTTTAAAGGTGTTGCACAGCACCACTATTGAATATATTTTCAGAATTTTATTATACATTGGAGTAAATGAAATATTGGAAAAATTGTACAATATTATAGCCATATAGATTTTATATTTTACATTTTCTGAACATGTCACATGGCTACCTAATATTTCTTTAATGGATCTTTTTTCTTTGTGAGTATTCCTAATATTAATGTAAATCACACTTGATCTTGTTCCATTCTTGAAAATAGTATTTCTTAGAACTTTGAAGGAAATCTGATAGTTTTTATCCAATGTACTGGCCACCTTTATCTAGTTTTTTTTTTTAACATTCTAGAACCACAAAACACTCTGGATTTTCACCTGTTTATTATTCCATGATCAGCCAGTCCCCTTGTGTACTTTTCAAGAAGTCCCTTAAGCATTTCAAACTCAATATGTCCAAGATAGAATTTACCATCCCTTTCCTTAAATTCATTATTCTTCCCCATTTTTCTTTTACTTTTGAGGGCACCACCACCCTTTAATTTATCTACATTTGCAACATTAATGTCATACTCGACACCTATTTCTTCCATGTATATCTGATCAATTACCATAGTCTATATTTTTTTTACTTTCATAATATTTCTTTGATGTTTTACCTTCTTTACTCAAAAAAATCATCACCCCAGTTTAAATCATCACATTTTATCTAAACTATTTACAATAGCTAGAAAGCTATTGATTGATCTTCCTCCCTCAAGCCTATCCTCATTTCAGTCCATTTTTCATAAAACTTCCAAAGTCTGATTGTATCACTCCTCCCTTCCCTCAAAGCACAAAGCTTTAGAGGTTCCTCATAATGCATCTAATATCAGATAGAAAGATGTTTCTTTGGAATGCCTGGACAAGTTCTGGTCTGCATTTGTCTTGCAATACTGTGTTATATAAGAAATGACACACACAAAAATAATCTAGGAAGACTTATGTGAGCTAATAAAAAGTGAAGAGGGCAAAACCAGGAGAATATTGTACCAGTGGCAACAATACTGTAAGTAAGAGTAAAAAACTGTGATAGACTTAGTTACTCAAATTGATAGTTACCAGTGACTATTCCAAAGAACTCATAAATGCTATACAACTCGAGAGAAAATTGATGACTTATGAGTACAGATTGAAGCAAATTTTTTTCCCAGTTCTTTTTTCTTGTCCCTTCTCTCCCCCTATTTTGGTAAAATGGCAAATATGGAAATTTGGTTTGCATAACTTCATATGTATCATGAGTAGCGTCTTGGTTGCCTTTTCAGTAGGTGGAGAAGGAGAAAGGGAGAGAATTTAGAACTCAAAATTTAAAAAATGAGTGTTTAAAATATAATAAAAAAAGAAAAGTCATGACTGACATAATCACAAGATATAAAGACCTTTTATCATTCCTTATTATCTATGCAGCTTTGATCCTCTTCATCCACCCTTTTTTCTTAAAATTTTGTACTATACTCATTTTTTCTGCCCATACCTTGGGTTCTTTTTCTGTTTTCCTTGGTTCATCTTTGTTCTACTGTTCCCCTACATATGGATATTCTCTGGGATTCTTTCCTTACTCTTATTTTTTTTCAGTGTTTTATTCTTGATCTTTTGACCCTGTGTAGTTTTATCATAATTATATGGGTGATTATCCATTTCTGTGCTTCAGATTGCTTGTGGGAGAGTTCTTCTTCAGGTTGATCATACCCAAAACTAAATTAGCTTGCCATTTCAAAAGCAACTTCTCTAACTAGTTTTGTTAATGCCACTACTGTTATCCTGCATACTTGAGATCTAAATAATTTTTGGCTTCCTCATAGAATCAATAGTCAAAGAGTTGGAAGGGACTCAGAACTTTAACATAACTGGTAAGAGCTTATCTCGTCTCTTTGCAGACACCAGTGTTCAGGAAAGCCAGTACTTTCCAATTCAGTCTATGCCATCTGGGGATAGGTTTTTGAGGAAATTTTTCCTCACATAAAGGTTAAATTTGCCTCTTTGTCACATCTCTTCATTATTCTTGTCTCTGCCCTGTAGGACAAAACACAATTCATCCAATCCATCTTCAGCTTTTAGCACTTCTAATGCTTTATGTTCCTCCTGAGTCTTTTTTCCCTCTTGATTGACATTGACATCACTAAGTCCTAACTTGGTACTAACAGTTTTCTCTTTTGTGCCTTATCATTTCTGTGATCAACCATTATTCTCAACCTTTATTACTCTTCATTTGAACTGCTGTAGTAGTTTCCTATTTGATTTTCTCACCTCTAGTATTACCTAATTTGCTTGTTGAAAAACTTGGTTTAATTCTCAGTTTCTCTTCTCTTAGGACAGGCTAGGCCCTGAATAATCAATGTCTAAAAAACGAAATCCCACAAAATAAGTAAATAGTTTGGCTTGAGAAAGACAGATTTAATGGAAACTTAACCAAGGAAAACAAAAAGGAAATTTTCTTTTTTTTAAAATTTTTTTTAAAATTTTATTAATACTTTTTATTTGCAAAACATATGTATGGGTAATTCCTCAACATTAACCCTTACAAAGCTTTCTGTTACAAATTTTCCCCCATACTCCCCACCCCTCCCCTAGATGGCAGCATATCCACTACATGTTAATTATGTTAGAATACTTAAGAAATCTAATATATGTATAGTTATTTCCACACATCATTTTTTTGTGCAGGAGAAATCGTATCTACAGGAAAGAATAATCCGATAAAGGAAATACAATGCAAGCAAACATCAATAGGGAACATGAAAATGTTATATTGTGGTCCACATTTCACATCCCTCTCTCTGGGTGTATATGGCTCTCTTCACCAAACAATTGGAACTGGTTTGAAGCATTTCATTGTTGAAGAGAGTCATGTCCATCAGAACTGATCATCATCTAGTATTGTTGTTGCCGTGAAAAATGATCTCCTGGTTCTGCTCATTTCACTCAGCATCAGTTCATGCAAGTCTCTCCAGGCCTCTCTGAAATCATCCTGCTGGTCATTTCTCACAGAACAATAATATTCCACAACATTCATATGCCATAATTTATTCAGCCACTCTCCAATTGATGGGCATCCATTTAGCTTCCAGTTTCTAGCCACTACAAAAAGAGCTGCCACAAACATTCTTGCACATGTGGGGCCCTTTCTTTTATGATTTCTTTGGGATATAAGCCCAATAGAAACACTGCTGGGTCAAAGGGTATGCACAGTTTGATAACTTTTTGAGCATAGCTCCAAATTGCTCTCCAGAATGGTTGGATCTGTTCACAGTTCCACCAACAATGTATTAGAGTTGCAGCTTTTCCAAATCCCCTCCAACATTCATCATTATCTTTTCCTGTCATTTTAGCCAATCTGACAGGTGTGTAGTGGTACCTCAGAGTTGTCTTAATTTGCATTTCTCTGATCAATGTTGATTTGGAGCACCTTTTCATATGACTAGAAATAATTTTAATTTCATCCTCTGAAAATTGTTCATATCCTTTGACCATTTATCGATTGGAGAATGGCTTGAACTCTTATAAATATGAGACAATTCTCTATATATTTGAGAGATGAGACCTTTATCAAAACCCTTAAATGTAAAGATAATTTCCCAATTTGATGCTTCCCTCCTAATCTTGTCTGCATTAGTTTTGTTTGTGCAGAAACTTTTTAACTTAATATAATCAGAATTATCTATCTGGTGTTCAATTAAGAGTTCCAGATCTTCTTTGGACATAAATTTATTCCATCTCCACAGGTCTGAGAGGTAAACTGTTCTATGTTCCTCTAATTTGATCATAATATCACTTTTTATATCTAGATCATGAACCCATTTAGATCTTATCTTGGTATATGGTGTTAGGTGTGGGTCCAACCTTAATTTCTTCCACACTAGTTTCCAATTTTCCCAGCAGTTTTTGCCGAATAATGAGTACTTATCCCAGAAGCTGGGGTCTTTGGGTTTATCAAACACTAAATTGCTAACATTATTACCTAGATTGTCCTGATAATCTATCCTATGCCACTGATCGATTGTTCTATTTCTTAGCCAGTACGAAATGTTTTGATGACCGCTGCTTTATAATATAGTTTTAGATCTGGTACAGTAAGGCCACCTTCATCTGTCTTTTTTTTCATTAATTCCCTTGAAATTCTTGACCTTTTGTTTTTCCAAATGAACTTTGCTACTAGTTTTTCTAGATCTGTAAAATAACTTCTTGGGAGTTTGATTGGTATAGCACTAAATAAGTAAATTAGTTTGGGTAGTATTGTCATTTTTATTATATTCGCTCGGCCTACCCATGAGCACTTAATGTTTTTCCAATTGACTAGGTCTGATTTTATTTGTGTGGAAAGTGTGTTGTAGTTTAGTTCGTATAGTTTCTGACTTTTTCTTGGCAGATAGATTACAAAAGGAAATTTTCAAAGCAATAAAAAACATAAACCTAGTATAAGTTGCACTACCTAACAAGTGGCCTCTAAAAAGAAGAGTTAATTCAGTAAGGAATATAGACATCTGTCAAAAACAATTACTAGCTTTGATCTCAAATACATCCTTTAGTCTCTTTCAGCAACCAAATATCTTTCATATGAAAACAGCAGTATCTTACAGGAAGAACCTGTGTTCAAATCCTGGGTTTTTTCTATATAATCTTATGCAAGATATTTCATCTTTGTCACAGGTTCCTTATTTTTAGTTGTGTGTTGGTCTTTGTTTCCTCAGTTGTAAAATGAGTGTGCTGGATTTCTTTCTTTATAATAAACATTGTCTGAAATCTTAACTATATAAGATTTCCTTCACTAGATAAATACCTGACCTTAGTCCAGTGGGATGTGCCTGCACATGAAAATATATGTACTCTAATTCATGGGGGGAAGGGATTTATTATCAATTAATTAATGATTGTTGATCAGAAAACAGGTTTTTTTTTTCATTTTTTCTTTTTCCTTTCTGTATATATTTTTCAGTTACCAAGCATTTTTTAATTCCTTCAATCTCATCTCCCTCACCTCTAAATTTTGAGAGAAAAGGAAAACCAAATCTTCTAACAAGTATAGAAAAATTTTTTGAATGATAATTGGCAGTGTCCCAAAAATGCATTTCTATTTTCCATGTTATTAATTCATCTGCTTGTCAGGAGAGATGTTAGCATTTTTTATCATTGGCCCTCTGGAATCATGTTTGATCAAAATTCATAATAGAATTGTTCATTTTTACAGTAATGATACAGTAATATAGTTATTCTCTTAGTTCTGCTCACTTTAATCTACCACAATTTATATAAAATATTTCATACTTCTCTGAAACCTTTTCTTTCATTATTTCTTTTAGATTGCCTGTATTCAATATTATTCTATTACATTCATATCCTATATAAGTTATTTAAATATTTCCCAGTAGTAACTCTAATTTCTAATTCCTTCCTATCAAAAAAGAGCTGCTATTAATATTTTTATAAAATAGGTTCTGTTTTTTCTTTTATCTATTTGGGATATAATAATAGTTATATTGCTGGGTTAATGGGTTTACATAGTTTTTAGTAACTTATTTGAGCACAGTTCTAAATTGCTTTCCAGACTGGCAGGAATAAATCACAGCTCCACCAAATGCATCAGTGTGCCTGTTTTTCCAAAGCCCCACTAACATTTGTAATTTTCCTTTTTTTCTTAACTTTGCAAAACTGATAAGGTGAGATAGAACCTCAGTATTTAATTTGTATTCTCTAATTATTAATTATTTAGAGATTTTTTATAATGCTATAGTTTGAATTTCTTTGAAAAATGCCTCTTCATATTCTTTGACCATTTATAAGTTAGAAAGTAGCTTTAATTCTTGTACATGTGAATTTGTTACATATGTGTGGGTATGTGTAGGTATTTATGTATGTGTGTTTTATTTTTTTTCTAATTTGTGAATTTTTTTAGCATTTTTTTTAAAAATTGTGTTCCAAATTCTCTCCCATCTGCCTCTCCTCCACCCATTGAGAAGGCAAGAAGTTTGATATAGGTTATACATGTGCAGTCATGGAAAACAACATTTCATGTTGTGAAAGAAAATACAGCTCACAAGAACTCCCAAGAAAAACAAATTTTAAAAAAGTATCCTTCAATCTGTTTCCAGATTTCATCATTTCTTTCTTTGGAAGTAGATAACATTTGACCACATGAGTCCCTTGAAATTATCTTAGATCACTGTATTGTTGAGAATAGCTAGCTAAGTCACAATTCTTTATCAGAGAATATTGCTCTTACTGTGTACTGTGTACTTCACTTTGCATCAGTTCATTTAAGTCTTCCTAAGTTTTTCTGAAAGTATCTTCTCATCATTTCGTACAGCACAATTCTAAGCCATCATAATCATGTACCAAAACTGGTTTGGCTAATTCCCCAGTTGATGGATATCTCCTCAATTTCTAATTGTTGTATGGATAGCTCTTTTTCCTTTTTCTTTGATCACTTTGGGATACAAACTATTAATCCTAGCAGTGTAGACATTTTTGAATCAGCAATTTTATGGGTTTGATGTGTTTTTTTTTTTTTTTAATTAGGCATAGTTCCAGATTCCTTTCCAGAATGTTTAAGTCAATTCACAATTCCACCAACAATACATTAGTGTCCCATATCCCTTGCAACACTGATCATTTTCCTTTTCTGTCATATTAGCCAAGTAGGTGTGAGGTGGTACTTGAGAGTTGTTTTGATTTTTTTCATTTTTCTAATCAGTAATGATTTAGACATATTTTTATGTGATTATGCATATTTTTTGATTTTTTTTGTCTGAAAATTGCCTGCCTGTATATATTCTTTGACCATTTATCAATTGGGGAATGTTTTGTCATGTACAGTTTTTTAAAAGGTGTGTGTGTGTGTGTACACATGTGCATGTGTGTGTGTGTATGTGTGCATGTGTGTAGAGAGAGAGAATGTATGTGTGTATGTGAGAGAGTGATAGCACTTAAAAGACTTTTGGAGCACCCTGTATTAACTTTTTTGGATTTGTTTGTGCAAAATCTTTTAACTTTAATTAATGTTGTCCATTTCATCATTTGTGAATCTTTTCTACATCTTATTTAATCATGAATTCTTTCTCTGTCAAATATGTATGGTAATTTATTTTATTCCTCTAATTTGTTTATTTTGTGACTTTATATAAACACATACGTGTGTGTATGTTACATATCCATTTGGAACTTATATTGACATATGGTGTAAGGCATTGGCCTAACCCCATATTCTGTGACCCAGCTTTTTACACTGTGAATCATGACCCCATATGAAGTCTTTTAACTGAACATGGCGGTTATGAAATTATGATTTTTATCAGTAAATGTTTGATATGGGTACCTATTTCATATATCTATATACCTGGGGTCGCAATAATTTTTTGAGCAAAAAGAAGTTGCTACTGGAAAAAAAATTTTAAGAAGTCCTATGTGGTATGGCAGGTATTCAGTTTCCTATTTTCTTAGCAGTTTATGCCAAATATCAAATCCTTAACCTAGTAGCTATGATCTTTGGGTGTATAAAATACTAGGCTTCTACATTCCTTTGCTTAGGTATGTTGTGTTTTACTAATATGTTTTACTGATGAATTTCTCTAATTTTTTAATCAGCATTAAATTGCTTTCATGATTACTATTTTTGATTTGATATTGCTAGACTTTCTTCCTTCCTATTTGTTTTCAGTATTTCCCTTTGTAATCTTGACCTTTTGTTTTTCTAGTTGAATTTCATTATTTTTTTTAGCTCTTTAAAGGAAGCTTTTGTTTCCTATTGCCATTTAACAATTACAAAAATTGTACAAATTTGTAAGTTATAATTTATTCGGAGTAATGTTTTAGTGTTCTGAGAATATGCTTCCTTTTAGTAAGAACTTCACCTTTTTTTTCTTAATACCTCATTAATTGTCAATATAATTGCCTTTCCATGTTTGCTATATTGTGCTTTTATTTTCAATTGTACCCTTGTGGACCTCTTTCTGTTTTTAGGTGTATTTGTTATTCAGAATAAATGTAGTATTAGAGCATTATGTATGGTTCAACAATGTCTTGTTTTTATTCCTGCATTCCCTTTTCAGGAGACTTTTTGGGTAAGAAATGACCTAATTCTTTTTAGAGGGGGTATAATAGCATAGCTTTCTAACTAGCATGGATGCTTTGACACTAGAATATAATTTCATTTATCTCATGGCATGGTTTGTGTATCTAATTGCAGAATTAAAAGGACCTCAGAGGCCATCTAGTTTGATTGGAACTTGGGAATCCCCTCTTCCAATATCTCCTAAAAGTATTCAGATTTTGATTGAAATCAGTCTCATTGATGGGCAAGAACCTCCATTAGGTAACTTTTTTTTGCGCTAGCTGCAGCCTGTCCCTTTACAGGAAAGGATTTGGCAAGTTTGAGTCAGTGAGGAAGATGGCAAAAACAGCATCTCCCCAAACCCCCTATCAGATAATAACGGCAGGAACACATGCAAACATCTAACAAAGATAAACAGTACACTGATGACTACCTTTGTAGAATACTCAGTTCCCCATGCATTGTTCTCATTAGCAACAGCCACCTTCAGTGAGATGTCTGTCAGTTCTAAAGAGCTATACTTGGTAATGGCTTAGATGGGGTTCTTTATATCATCAAAGGCATGCCTTAGTGCTGTTGAATAGTCATTGAAGGAAGGAGGGATTTCCCCCCCCCTAATTTGAAACAGGAGTGGGCTATATGTCTATAAAAAAACAAAACAAAAATTATATCATGATGATGCCTACATTCTTCCTGTTTTCTATGTTAATGCCCTTTTGACTCTTGGGCCTTTAATTTCTAATAATGCTACATGTCCTAACAAGCTTCTTAAGCTTAGTCAATCAGTCAATAAACAAGTCCCCAAGCCTGTAGATCATGTATAGCATTTACTCTAAAGGCCATTCTGTTTTTTTCTTGACTCACATTTTTTTTTTCCTTGACCTTGGTTTTCCTCCCTTCATACCCATTATTCCAAGTTCTACCTCTTTGACCAAGCAAAATAAATCTAATCCCTGCTCCAAATGATATATGGTATTGCAAACACTGGGAAATAGTATCCTAACTTTATCAGGCCAATTAGTTCCAGAGTTCTTTCACTCATTCCTGGGATGGTTGCTTTTATGGAATGCTTTCAAATTGTTCATGCACCCAGAACTTAGAAATAATATTCTAAATGTGGTCAGTCAGTGGGACCACTCCTTTTTTTTTTCCTTTTAATTAATTGTATTTATTTTAGATAAACAGGGTATAGCATGGATAGAGATCTGGCTTCAAAACCAGGAAGACCTGAACTTAAGTTGTCCCTCTGACTCATTCTGATTGTGGCCCTGGGCAAATCACTTGCCCTCCCAGTGTTGGAGGCATCCTTCTTAAAATGTTTCAGAGAAGGTATTGACCTTGTATTGTTAAAGAGAGTTTCTTCATCCAGAAGTTCTATATTCCTCTAGCATTCCAGGTCCAGGATTTTCCCTGTTTTACCAAAGAGGAAAACAGTCTGCAAAGTTCAGTGACTTGCTCATGGTCACATCAGATAAATATTTGAGGCATATAAGATTCAAACTCTACTCCTCTCTTTCTACTATATCATCTTGCATACTTAACACAAAAAGGCATCATATAGGTTATGTAACAGGGACTGACCTAGATTCTTTCCTTGAGTAAAATCCTCTGGCTCATTTGGCAAGTGTAAAGGAACTAAATAATCACAAGCTTTTGGTATCCTAGTCAATAATCCTGCATTCAAATAAATTCACCAACACTTAATTTCTGTTATGTACAAGATGTGAAGAGTTCTAAGTATTGTTTAGAGATCTAGACTTAGCGTCAAGAAGTCCTACCTGTGATACATTCCAGTTGTGTTTTGTTCTTTTTGAACTTTCATACCCCTGCACATCGAGGTGGACAAGCTCTAAGGAAGGTCTTTATCTGCATTGAAAGGAAAATTTTTTCTCCTTGAACTTATTTATACCAAACGAATCATGATTGGTCAAAAACATATGTTCAAGACACACTTCTGTGTATTGGAAAAACAAACAAAATACAAGATGCGGTTTCTTCTGTAATGAACTTACTGTCTGGAGTAATTATATGGCTAAGGCATAGAATAACTATTAAGAAAATTAAAAACAAGATGAGAGTACAGGAAAAGCAACATCTGAAAAAGAAAGCATCATTTCCAATTAAGTTCAAGGAAGTATCATTTGATTTAGGTCTTGGAGGATAGAAATAGAGGGAAGATTATGTCAGAGTTGAAGAGCAAGCTGAGCAGAGTCAATGAGGAGTGTGTACTTGTGGGACAAAGAATTGTGCAGTTAACTTGGGGCATGATGTGAATAGAGAGAAGTGGAAGTTATATGAAACAAAACTAGAAAGATTGGGTAATAACAGGTTATGAAGAACCTTGAATACAATATAAAAAATTTTTATCTTAATGGTCAGAAAACTAATTGGAGATGATTGCAATCATTTGGGTAGCATCTAACAAGATAATAATGATAGTAGGGAGAAGGAATAAATTATTTTAAACTTTTTAAATCGGTCTCACTCTTCTCCAATCCATCCTCCACAGAGTTGATAAAAATAATTTTTCTAAGGATTTCTGACTTTGTTAGCCCTTATTTAAAAAAATCTTTCAGTGCTTTCCTTTTGTCTCAAAGATAATTTTTATATGCCTTAGCTTGGCATTTGTGTGTCAATTACCTTCTCGTTTCTACCCACTTTTGCAGCTTTATTTCATATCACAACTTTTAGGAACTCTGTGTACTGGAAAACCTTGGAATGCTAAGTGTATTCTCAACTCAGTATTCTGTCTTCTGACACAAACTGTCTTCCTGTCAAAAATATACATGTTCATCTCTGTCTTTGAGAATCCAAGATTCTTTGAGGCTCAGATCTGAACTTCTTCCATAAATCCTCCATTGAATGCTCTATTACTAGATTTTTGTTGTTGTTGTTGTTGTTGTTAATGATGATGATGATGGGTAAAGGAAGTTCCCAATGTGGAAATTCCATCCACTAACTTCAGTTGGTAATTCTGCTCTAACATAGTCTCAGAATATTGTCTGGAATCAGAGGGGAGGGTAAAAGATTTTTTTTCTTGTGATTATAGGTGGTCTATGCCAGAAACTAAACTTGAACCTAGGTCTTCTTAGCACCAAAGACATCTATCCACTAGACCATATATTATCTCCTTTTCTCTTTTCATGTTACCACAATTGGGGCATCTTTCTTTTCCTTGTAATCCCCTTGTTATCACAATTAATTTAAGCATTACTGTTTTGAGTTGATTATTATTTGTCCTTATTTTACATATAGAGTAAAAATTATGTTTATTAAATTTATTGAAATGTACATAGTATAGGAAACTTTTTTTTTTTTTTTTTTTTTTTTATTTTTTTTAAATTTAGTCAAAAAAAAAATTTAATTAATTTTTTTAAAATTAAATTTTTTTGGAAAATTTTTTTTTTTTTTTTTTTTTTTGCAGTGATGGCAATGTGAGCCAGTCACAAGATGACAGTGTCCTTGGAACAAGGCAGTGTAGGCATAGTCTAGCAATAATGCCTATTCCTGGAACTCTTTCCTCAAGTAGCCCTGATCTCCTGCAGCCTACAACTAGCATGTTGGATTTTTCTAATCCAACAGGTAAGTGTTATGCTCACTTTACATATGCTCAATTAATTGAATGCTATATTTGAGAGAATATTGCACAGGAACTTTCTAACTAATGATAGTTTTAATCTTGCTTTCCAAACTGGGTTATGAATTCAAGAGAGAAGACATACTCTTTATGAACAAGAGTGAGCTATCTTTCCAGAATATTTCCCCCCCAAAAAAATATTCTTAAAATTGCCCTGGATTGTGCCAGGGCTGTTACCTATGATGTCAAGATTACTTGTCTCTGCCTAATTTCATTATGAAAGAGAATGTGGGAATAAAGTCTAGGGAAATTTTTTTTAAGGTCACAAAATATGTATCCTATGAGGAGATAAAAGGTGAGTGTGTGTGTATCTAATCATACACACATGTGATAAATTACCTTTTTACCTTTAAAATAAATTATATCTCACAGATATACAAAAAATAAATCTTTATTTTTAAAACAGCAGTACTAATATTTCTCATTCCTAAAGCTAAAGCTTTTGAGTTTGTTGCTTTTAAACTGTTGTGAAATTACAGCATTATTTCCATTATTGTATTAAGATTTCAGTGCATACTGTTAAGTGTTATTTTTACTTAGAGAATATATTTTATTTACTAATTTATATCTATCTGTAGTCAAGATTTATTTTGTGTTCATCTCTTAATCAACATTACAATCCTCATTGTTATTGATTAGTCAGTTAATCAGTCAAGCATTTAAAAAACTTTATCATATCATTATATATGTAATATATATTATAGACTATTTATTATATATCAGACACTTTGTAAGCGCTGAGTATACAAAGACAAAAATGAAATGGCCTGCCATCAAAGAGTTTACATTCTAATGGTGAAAACTACATGTACATATATATATATATATATATATATATGCATAAAGAAGACACAAATCAACTGTACATGAGATAGCCTTGAATGGGAAGGTGCTAACAGGTGAGGGGACCTGACAAAGCCTTCTGTACAGGGTGACATTTGAGCTGACTCTTGAAAGAAGGCTGGGATTTCAAGGCACAGAGATGAAAGAAAGCATTTCAGCCATGAAAGGAATCATTGCAAAAGCATGGGAAATGAGAGATGATGAAATATCATGTAAGGAGTAATAAATATGGATGGACTACAGAGTTTGTTGAACGAAATAATATATAAGAATTCTGAAGAGGTAGAAAGGTTGTAAAGAACTTTAAATATGAAATGGAAAGTTTTTTGTTTTGTTTTGTTTATTCTTGAGGTAATAGGGATTACATTGATGGTTTCATAAAGGAATAGTTTGGAGTTAAGAAATGAGTCCAATATAGATGCAATTGGAATAGTCCAGCTAGGGATAATGAGGCCCTGAATTAGGTCGACAACTTTGTAAGTAGACAGAAAGTGACATAGAGATGTTATGGAGAAAGAAATGGTATTCAGTTGATGGAAAATGTGGGGTGAGAATGAAGAATTGAGGATGAAATTAAGATTTGAGAATCTAGATAATTAAAAAGGTAATGAACTACTTCTGTTAGGGAAGGTGAAAATTGTACTGGATTTTGGGAGAAAGGTATTTAATTTTGTTTTAGACCTATAGGACCAAGTTAGTTGAGGCTAGTGTTCTGAAACTAAAATGAGATCTTATTGGTATGAAAAACTCTTTGAAGACCCAGTTATTTTTAGCACTAGGAATGGTGCTTTGTGCAAACTAGGTGCTTAAAAATACTTATGAATTAGAATTCAATTCATTTCAGCAAATATTTACTATATGCCTATTGAGTACAGGTTTGGAGAAAGAAAAGATTAAAATCCTAATTTTGGCCTTCAAAGTTCTCTACAGGTTGTCCCCTTCCTACCTCTCCAATCTTCTTATTCCTCCTCTCATCTCTGGATCTCCTCCTATGTCTTCTGAAATCCAATTACTCTAGCCTCCTTACTCTTCCATGAGTAAGACTCTCTAGAGTAAGACTTTCCATCTCTTGGCTTCAGATTTTTTCTCTTGTCTATCCTCCATGCCTGGAATACTCTCCCTCCTCATTTCTGCCTCTTAACTTCCTTGACTTCCTTCAAGTCTCAGCTAAAATTCCACTTTTTACAAAAAGCCTTTCCCTATCTACCTTAATGCTAGCATCTTTCTTTTGTCAATTATTTCTAATGATTGTGCAGTGATCAACTATGACAGACTTGGTTCTTTTCAGCAGTTCAGTGATTCAAGGCAATCCCAGTGAATTTTGGGTGGAAAATGCCATCCATATCCAGAGAGAAAACTATGGAGCCTGAATGTAAATCAACACAGGCTATGTTCACTTTTTTTTTTCTTTTTCTTTTTGTTTTTTTCTCTTGTGATTTTTACTTGTTTTGATTTTTCTCTCCCAACATTTTTCATAAGAAATTTGTATAAAAATGAATGTACATATATAACCAAAAAAAAAAAGTTCTTACATGTAGCTAGGGAAAATAAAGATTAAAAAAATTATTTTTAATGTATCCAGTTTATATCTTGCTTGTACTTGCTTGGATGCTATTTCCCTATTTAATTGTAAGTTCCTTGATAGCAGAGACTGTTTATCTTTCTTTATAGTCACAGCACTTGGCAAAGTGCCTGGCACATACATAGTAGGTACTAAATAAATGCTTTTTGACTTGAGAAAAATGGAAGTCCTTGCCCTTGTTACATTTTACTCAGATACTTAAGGTATAAAACAATTTGTATGTTTAATTTTTGTATTCTGAACTTAAATACCTTTCCTCCCCCCAAAAAAGCATTTCCATATATGTAGCACTAGTTTAAAAGGAAGGATTTTATATGTAACCATAAATCTCTATTTCATGAAGACATGGTTGGATATGGCCTTTTAAGGCCTTGAAAGTTATTTTCCTAATTTTATTTTTAAATGGGGAGTTTTAATTTCTTTTTCTAGCTTTTTTAGTTATATTCCCAATTCATTGATCTTCTCTTTCTCTATTTTTTTATATAACTATTTAGAGATAAAAAATTTCTCCTAAGAACTTCCTTGGCTGCATCCCATAGATTTTGGTATGTTGTCTCATTATTGTCATTTCTTTTAAACAAAATTATTGGTTATTTCTAGGATTTGAATCGGTTATTTCTGTGATTTGATATTTGATCCACTCATTCTTTAGCATTAGATTATTTAATTTCCAGTTGGTTTTTAGTCTGTCTTCCTTAGAGGGTAAGAAAATTTCTACACCCAGCTGAAAATTAAGTGATTCCCTCTTTTAGCCAAAAGTAATGAGACAATCAATGCTCATCTCTCTCCCTTCTTTCCCTCTATTGTAATAGGTGTTTTATGCCTTTTCTTGTGATCTTATTAGTTCCATTTTACCTTCCCTTTCCTCTTTTCCCAGTACAGTCCTTTTTCCATTCCTTAATTTTTTTTTCTTAAATATCACCACATCAGAGTCCATTCATATCCATACCCTCCATTCATGTATACCCCCTCTAAGTGCTCTAATACAGTTCTCAAAAGTTAAAAGTATAATTTTCCCATCTAGGGATGTAAACAGTTTAACTTACAAATTTACATATATGTATATATAATTTGTTTTCCTGTTTACCTTTCTATGTGTCTCTTGAGTTCTGTATTTGAAGGTGAAATTTTCTCTTTAGTTCTGTTAATTATTTTCCAAGAAAATTATTGAAAATTTCTTACTTCATTGGAGATCCATTTCCTTCCTTGAAAGATGATGCTCAGTCTCACTGTTCAATTATTTCCTGATTATAACTCCAGGTCTTTTGCCTTCCAGAATATGGTATTCCAGGCCCTCTTCTTTATCGTAGAATCTACCATATCCTGGGTAATCCTGACTATTACTCCTTGGTACTTGAATTGTTTTTGTCTAGCATCTTGCAGTATTTCCTTGAGATTATAGTTCTGAAGTTTTGCAACAATGTTCCTTGGGGTTTTTTGTGTGGGATCTCTTTCTGGAGATGATTGATGGAATTCTTTCAATGACTATTTCCCCTTCTAGTTCAAGTATATCAGGCAATTTTCCTTGATAATCTCTTGAAAAATGCTATTCAGACCCTTTTTTTTTTTTTTTTGTCACGGCCTTCAGGTAGACTAATTTTTTAATTGTCTTTGCTGGATCTATTTTCCAGGTCAGCTGTTTTTCCAATGAGGTATTTTACATTTTCTTAAATTTTTCACTCTTTTTCATTTGATTGATTCTTGCTGTCTCCCAGAGTCATTAGCTTCCATTTACCCCGATCAATTTTTAGTATGTAGTTAATTATATTTTTCAAGGTGGTGGTTTCTTCAGTGGATTTTTTTTTTTTTGAATTTGGCCAGTTATATTTTTAAGTAATTGTTTTCTTCAATTTTTGTCTTGCCTTTTCCAAGCTGTTGATTCTCTTTTGCATTCCTTTTGTTGCTTTTCTCACTTTCTCTTCTACCTCTCTTATTTTCCTTTTAAAAACATTTATCAGCACTTCTAAGAAGCCTCCTTGGGCTTAAGACCAATTCATATCATTCTTTGAGTTTTGCTCTGTAGACATTTTGTCCTCATATGAGTTGGTGTCTTCCTTTGTCACCATAGTAACTTTCTATGGTAAAGGTTCTTTTCTGTTTCTTGCTCATTTTCTTTCCTTCTCTCGCTCTTTTTAAATTTCTTCCTTTATGCCTTTTATAGTCGAGTTCTGTTCCTGGGGTATAAAAGGGGCATTGTCCCAAGCTTCCTGTGCAGCTCTGAGCCTTGGATTTGAACCCTTTAAATGGTTTCTTGCTCACATTAGGGGAGGGGCTCTCTCTCCAGGAAACAGCCTGATTTTGCTAGCTGGCAGTTTGCCTTCTGAGCTAGGACTGGAGGCTGCCCCACTGGTCTGCACTGCTACTGAGCCAATACTGAAGGTCTCAGTTGCTGATATACTGTGATTAAGACCCTCTCACTTGCTTTCTCAGACACCAGCTAAAGTAGGCTGAACATTCCGTTCACCCCAGTGAGATTGATATTTCCTGTAGTCTGTCTTGAGCTGGAGAGTAGTTTCATTCTGTTCAGAGGCATGGTTTCATGTGATTTTCAAGGGAAACTGGGAGAGTTTGAGCAGCTTTCTGGCTTCATTCTGATATGTTGGCTTTGCTCCCGAAACTCCCCCAAAGTTATGTTCCTTTTCAAATGTTCTAGATATTTTATGAATTATGCACTTGATTCTACTTACATCTCTCTGTATCAATTTATACTATTCAATATTCTTTATAATTGTCTTTGCACTTCAAATGCCATAATAATATTCTGTTACATTCATGTACCATAGCACTTCTCCAGGTGATCAGCATAGATTCTAGTTCTTTATTTTTCTTCCCTTTTTAATCTTTCCTTCATAAGTGGAATTTTTTCCCTTGTGGCTATTGGATCAACTTTTTTTGCTGAGGCAATTGAGGTTAAGTGACTTGCCCAGGGTCACACAGCTAGGGAATGTTAAATGTCTGATACCAGATTTGAACTCAGGTCCTCCTAGCTTCAGGGCTGGTGCTCTATCCATTGCACCACCTAGCTGCCCTTGGATCAACCTCTGAAATGCAAAATCATTCTTTTAAGTCAAGAATTTAGCTTCTCTACTTTGCATACAGGGACATTAGCTAAATGTCTGTATAATTAAGGCCACTGAACCAAAATTTGACTAAATGGAAAAGAATGCTGTATTAAAGGTCCTAGATTTTAATTCTTGCTCTACTTGATATTCTTAGGCAAGTCACTTAATTCTCTTGGTATCAATTCTTCATCCATAAAATAATGAAATTGAATGAGATGTTGTCTGAAGTCTGTTTCAGCTGTATGTCTATGACCCTGTATCAGGCTTACTTCCCAAAATCCCCATGTTTCTTTTTCTTCCATCTAGGTGACCTAGACCATATTTTATCATAAATATTGAAGGTTAGAATATTAGTAAGTTTTTTCCATATTTCTGTTCTTATAAATATTTATTCAATAAAAAAACTTTGTCTTGGCTATCATTATTGTAATGATTACTGAGCCTGTCCTCCCTAGTTTAAAAAAAAAACAACCCAAAACGTGAAAATTAGATAAATCTATGTAATTGAAAAAATATTTTCATTTGTTGATGAAAGTACATTTCATGTAAATAATCACTTTAAAAAAAAGTAAAAATAAGAGGATAGTGATTATTTTGATAATAGTTTTCCTTGATTTGAACATGTCTTACATGTACATACATTTCAGTATAAGTTCTTCCTTGATAAACTTTCTTAGCAAGAAACAATTGAAGAATTGATATTTAATTCAAATCAAATGAATGAATTAGTATTTAATTTGCTTATTTTATATAAAGTTGTTTATATTCTTAATAGTATAAATTGATATATAGAGAAGTAAGTAGAATCAAAAGCGCAATTCATAAAATGACTAGAACATTTAAAAGGAAAATAACTTTGGGGGAATTCCAGGGGTGGAGTCAGGTGAAGCCAGGAAGTTGCTGGAGCTGTCCCACTTAAAGCCACATGAAACCAAGCCCCTGAATAGAGTCTGATACAATGAAATCACTCTCTAGCTCAAGATAGATTGAAAGGATTTCGAGCATTTGTTGATAAAGCATTTTTCCTTGATTAGATTCCTTATTATGAATGAATACAAATGCAATAGAATTTCCCTAGAATTGCTTTGCAAAAGCAAAAAATTGTTCAATGTAAATAATGATTAATTTTTGTCAATCAATTGTAAATAAAACCAATTGAACATGGTTATTGTTCATCCTGATTGGTATTTTTCTCTGTACATGTGTACATGTATTGTATACATATGTGTATACGTATATACATATATGCATATTCATGTTCTTACATTGCCTCACTAATATCTTTATATAACATTTGTACAGGGATCAGAGATTGCTATCCAAAGGTAACTGTTCAAAAGTGTACCTCGGGTAGAAATTTTTAAAAATCCATAAGAATTTCTAAATAAAGGAGAATTTTGTTAGAATATGTTCATAGTAGAAAAACAAAAACAACAACAAAAACAACCCAAAACCCTCTTCAGCCATATTTCCCCAAAAAACACTGGAGAAATACTATCATTAAACCTCCTGATGATGTAAGTTCACCAGAGTCTTTCACTTAGAAACTGATGCTGTCCTTTCCATGTTTTATTTAAAGAATTCAGTTTAGATTATTTAGTAAGATGCACATGAGAGGAGATATCTGGAAGTATCTTGTAGTAATACCAGTGAAGCTTATTAATGTTTATCAAAGCATATTAGATTTCTTTTTTGTGCTGCATGCTAAACAACTTTTAACTAAAGAAAGAAAAAGGCTTTTGGAATAATCTGCTTTTTATGATTGGAATTTAAAATAAAATGATTTTGTTTTGTTTTTGCTGCCTGTAGCTGTTGGTTTTTACTGTAAGTATGTTTTGGATTGCAAGCTTTTTGCATGGAATATTTATGTTGTACTTTATAATTACTAAATTGTCACTTGTGTTTTAAGTGTTGTTATTTATGCATTATAATTATCATTTTTACTAAATATTCAAATGTAGCATATAATAGTTTTCTAGAAGATAATAATTTTAAAAGATTTAAATCCAAAAGTTGCTATTTCAAATTATGACAGATTTTTATAATAGTTTACATTCACATAATTTATAATAATCCTGAATCGGAAGTTATCAGTAGGGGAAGGAAATTGTAATTCCTCAGAGCAACTCTCCAGTATCTGGAAAGTAAGAAGTGTAGTACAGTGTAAGTAATTTTGGAGTAACACCCTTTTTTTTTCCCCTGAGGCAATTGGGGTTAAATTTCTTGCCCAGGGTCACACAGCTAGGAAGTGTTAAGTGTCTGAGACCAGATTTGAACCCAGGTCCTCCTGATGTTTGAGCTGGTGCTCTATCCACTGTGCCACCTAGCTGCCCCTTTACTTTTTAATTTTCTTTTTCTTTTTTTTTCTGAAATAACAATCAAAAGAAGTGTATATACATACATATATATATATGTATACATATATATATATATATAAAATGCTGGTTGTTCTAGTAAATCTAGTAAATCACTGTTCTACTTTTCTTGGTTTTTATAAGTTTATATTACATCATGAGACAATTTTTGATAAAGTAGATTTCCTCAACTACAAAATGAGGGGGTTGGACAAGATGATCTTTGTGATCCTTTAAAGCTCTCTCTCTCTCTCTCTCTCTCTAGATGTTTCTTTTCATTTTGTATGATTCTACATCTGAAATTTCTATTATATTCCATTTGTTTTTGATCCAAAACAGGGATTAAATTTACTTTAATTTCTGTTATGTTTTAAAGTCTGGAAAGCCAGATTACCTCTATTTCTTTCTCCCTCCTCCTTAACATCATTTTCTAAATTATTCTTGTATATTAATTTTTCCATATAATGTCTAGTTTAAAATAATAATAAAAATTTTTATAATACATAAAAATTTATATATTTTGACTCTTATTTGAGCTTCATAATAATCTTGTGCAGTTGGCATGAAACATAGTTTTATTTCCATTTTATGGATAAAGAAAATAAGAAATAGAGAGGCTGTGTGGCATGCCTATGGCCACTTAGCTTATTAACTGTGAAATTGGAATATGTTTCAGAAGGGTGTAGTGAAATATACCCCCAAAAATATACTGAGAATGCATTTTTCTGGAGTTTTACAATCTAATCAAAAGGATTCTAAATTGAATAGGGAGAGAGGAAGGAGAAGATTAACTATTTCTTTCAATATGTGTGTCATAAAAGAGTAAATTGTGTAAGGAGAAAAGTGTAGGGACAAGAATAGCAATAGAGGCAGAAGTATAACAGAATACAAGGAAGAAACCAGAAACAAAATACATGCATAATAACATTCTTAAAATATAGAAAAAGTGTAGGTGGAACAGATGAAGAGAAGCAATTTCGACCTTAATAGTGTCACCAAGATGTTGTGGAGAGACTTTTAATTGGACTAGACAGTAGTGATTGAGGATGTAAATTATCCAGATATCTTGCTATACCTTTTCTTTTGTTCAAAGCAGATGATGGAGGAATCCACAGGCAACAAAAATACTAATGCAGTATTAGGCTTTATTAAGAAAATCTGAGAGTCAGAGAAAAAAAATAATGATATTCCCGTTGTAGTCTGGTCACACCAGGTTTGAACATTTTGTTCATTTGTAGGCACCACATTTTATTTAGGATCTGGATTGATAATGATGGCTAGAGGAAAGCAATCAAGATGATGAAGGGCTTAAGGTCCTGTTTGTTACATGAGGATTGACTTAAGGATCTGGGGTTGACTTAAGGATCTCACTAACAAAGAGACTTAATAGGACTTAATAGCTGTTTTCAAAAATTTAAAGAACTGTCAATCATAAGAGATTTTGAACTTATTTTGCTTGGTCCTCAATAGTAGAACCAGAAGCAAAAGAGGGAAATTGCAAAAAGGCCATTTTAAGTTTCATGTCCAAAAAAACTTTTGAAAATATAGTATTACCAAGGGAGCTAGTTGGTATAGTGGATAGAACACCAGCCTTGAAGTCAGGAGGGCCTGAGTTCAAATTTGGCCTCAGACACTTAACACTTCCTAGATGTGTGACCCTGGGCAAGTCACTTAACCCCAATTGCCTTAGCAAGAAAGAAAAAAGAAAGAAAAAGAAAAAAAAATTATATAATGTTACTCAAAGTTTGGACTACCTTATGAAATACTGAACTCCTCTTTATTGAAAGTCCATTTTCAAGCAAAGATAATCACCTCTTATGTGTGAAACATACATTTGTTTTTATAGCCTCAGATGCTATTCTCTTACCAAATGCTTATCCCATAACCCCATTGTGATTCTCCTTAATATAGTATAAGCAGTTGCATTTGGTATTTATCCAGAGCTGATCAAAATAAGTTGAATTATCAGTAATTTGAAGATATTTGTTTATCATTATAGGCAGTGTTGTGTAATGAATAGAAAACCATCCTCAGAGCCAGGAAAATGAGTTCAAATCCTATCTTTGACCTGTGGCAAATAAATTGCTTCATTTCTCAGTATTCTAGGCAACTCTTAAGACTTTAAATTGCAAAGAAGGTGGTGGTGTGCGTTTATAGAGGAAATTTCCTTGTATGGGATTTTGTACAGGTCTAGTCTCTTTTCATTATATTCATGATGTTTTGAACATTGGCAATAATTTCCTTCAGTTTGGTAACTTTGCAAAGTAAATACAAATAGAAGTCTCCTAAGTTGGACTAAGAAACCGAAAACATTATGTGTTTGTAATTATTCTTTTCCCAACTAGTTAATAAAAGCATTTAACAATTTTATGAAAATAACAATCATGTATATTTTTATTCACATAGATATTCCGGATCAAGTTATAAGAGTTTTTAAAGCGGATCAACAAAGCTGTTATATTATCATCAGTAAGGACACCACAGCTAAAGAAGTTGTTTCTCATGCAGTACACGAATTCAGTTTGATGGGAGCCCCAGAAACCTATTCTCTCTGTGAGGTTTCTGTTAGTTCAGAAGGTGTTATAAAGCAGAGAAGACTTCCAGATCAGTTCTCCAAATTAGCAGACAGAATTCAATTAAATGGAAGGTAAATATAGGCATGCTTATTAGAAGGTATGATCTTGAAAGTTAAAGCACTTATAATAGAATATAATTGCTTTCAATGTTGCAGTAGAAATGAAAGAGAATTATTGTTTTGAGTTTATCCAAAATTCAAATTGAAGTCTCTCTACCTAATTTTAGATCCTTTTTTGAAAAAGGTTGAGTATTTGCTTACTTTTAAAAATATAATTTGTGGTAGTTTAATTGTCTGGTTCAAGAATTATGGAGGCTGTTAGTATTAGAACAAGTTAATGTTCAAAGGGAAATGTGAGGCTCAACTTGTATATGTTTGTTGGCACCTGATCTGTAAGTCCTATTCTCTGTGTAGAGACTTCATGCAGAGCCCTTACCCATCCTTCATTTGAAGAGGACCAGTAACATCACAAGGGTGATGTCTTGACTTGAGGGTCAGTTGGATTTGATAAAGCAAAGCTACACAAAGTCACCAGTCTCTCCTTCAATTAATGGATGTTTACTTTGATGTACATAGGGACCTTTAAAAAAAAACTTTTTATTTTCAAAATACATAAAGATAGTTTTCAACATTCATCCTTGCAAAATCTTGTATTCCAAATTTTCCTCCCTCCCTTCTCCCCACTCTTTCCCCTAGACAGTGAGTAATCTAATATATGTTAAACATGCAATTCTTCTATATATATTTCCACAATTATCATGTTGCACAAGAAAAATAAGATCAAAAAGGAAAAAAAAGAGAAAGAAAAAAAAAAGCAAACAACAAAAAAGGTGAAAATAATATGTTGTGATCCACATTTAGTCCCCATAATCCTCTTTCTGGATGTTGATGCCTTTCTCTATTACAAGTCTATTGGAATTGCCTTGAATCACCTCATTGCTGAAAAAAACTAAGGGGCCTTCTTTTTATCAATGGATTATACTTATGGTATACTTATAGTAATGGAAATTCTAC
Organism: Myrmecobius fasciatus; assembly: GCA_023553655.1. Classification (NCBI taxonomy): domain Eukaryota; kingdom Metazoa; phylum Chordata; class Mammalia; order Dasyuromorphia; family Myrmecobiidae; genus Myrmecobius; species Myrmecobius fasciatus. Next base: position 10,582 of record JAJPUD010008899.1, on the reverse strand, counting down.
ATCACAATATGAATGTTTCAGTCATTTTATTTGTATAATTTCCAATCCCTTTCCAAAATGGATGTACTGATTCCCAGCTACATTAACAGTACACTAGCATACCTGTACCACAACCTTAATTATCTTAACTCCCCCTCTTTTTTTTTGCAAGAGTATGCATTAAAACTTCAGAGTGGTTTTGATTTGCATTTCTTTTACCACTAGTGTTTTGGAAATTCTTTCATATGGCTGTTTTTAACTTGTGATTCTTCTTTTGAGAATTGTTTATTGAATATTTATTCATGAACTGTTCAGTTTTTTTTTTTTTTGGTTAGAAAAATAGCCACTCTATTTAATTGCTTACATGCCATCAATATTTTAACTAATTGAGTTTTTGGCAGAAGATTGTCAGTGTTAATGCATACCTAAGGTCAAGTTAGAGTGGACATATAAAACAAAACATATATTGCAAACATATAAAAATAATCACTTACCAACCAGCTGTATGGTCTTCTCAAATATTGATTCGCCATTTTATTTCCAAGTATGCATTCTAATAAACGTTTTGGAGAAAACGTTATAAACTGACTAGATGAATACAGACTGAGAAATGATTAAATACATAAGATAAAATATGTATTACGTGTGTATCTATCTATATATATTTATATATCTATATCTATATTTGCTTTGTTTGACTTTTCTCCATCTCTCCCTCCCTTTCCCTTGTGTCTTTTTTTCAAGATACTATCTGAAAAACAACATGGAAACAGAAACCTTGTGCTCAGATGAAGATGCTCAGGAATTACTTAGAGAAAGTCAAATAACCTTACTGCAACTTAGTACCATTGAGGTAGCAACCCAGCTGTCAATGAGAGACTTTGAATTATTTCGAAATATTGAGCCTACTGAATACATTGATGATCTTTTTAAGTTAAACTCCAAAACGGGGAATACTCACTTGAAAGAATTTGAGGCCATTATAAACCAAGAAACATTCTGGGTTGCAACAGAAATTTTGACAGAATCAAATCAGCTCAAAAGAATGAAAATGATTAAGCATTTTATTAAAATTGCTCTTCACTGTCGAGAATGCAAGAACTTTAATTCCATGTTTGCAGTAATAAGGTAATTTCTAAAAGATTATATGTTAATAATTGAATACTGCTCTGAGTAATATTAATAGTGAGGCTAAAGTTATGCTTTAGAGTTCTTATACTTGTTCAAAGGAAACTGCTGGAGTATGCAAAGGAAACTGCCAGAGTATGCAGTAAAGCTTCAGGATTGTTTTGATTTGCATTTCTTTTAGTAATAATTTTTTGGAATTTTTTTCACATGGTTGTTATTAGCTTGTAATTCTTTTGAGAATTGTTTATTGATTGATGAATTTTCAGATGGCAAATATTATTAATTTTTGACCAGTTTTATTTACTGCCATAGTTTCTAAGCCATTTAAAATTTTCCCCAAATTTTAATCTCCAGGACTGTGCTCCAGGTCTATGTATCTAGGAATCTGCAACACTTCTCTACCTGCGCTTCTAACTCAACATGTCTAAAATTAAATTCATTGCATTTTCTTTTAAATCTATCTGTATTTGACTTTACTATTTCTGTAATTAGTCTTATCATTTATCCACTCTCCCATATTCATAAGTTTTATTGCTTATCCCATATTTCTCATATTTAATTAGTTACCAAATCTTGTCAGTTCTACCTCTGATATATTTCCTATATCTATTTCCTTTTCTCTGTTCCTTCTATCACTGTCCAATCACAGGCATTCATTATTACCTACTTAAACCATTTCAATATTTTTAATAGGTTTTCTTGCATCCATCTTTTCTGTTCTAGCCCATCCTATACATTGATTCTAGAATAATCTTTCTTTTGAGTTGATCATTGTCATTTTTTTTTCATCTAAAATCTGTTTTGACTTGTTATTGCCTATTACATAAAGTCCAGCCTCATTTGCCTAGCTTTAAGATCTTCCAGAATATTCTCTGTCACTACCTTATCTTTCCAGGAAATGTACTCCTGTGAATATTTTGGTGATGCAAAATACAAGCGATTAATATGAAGTAGGCATTTCAGAAAAGAATACATTTTTTTGGGAGGTGGGAACAGCTAGGTGATACAAGAGAGTAATTCCCCGGACTTGGAGTCAGGAATACTTGACCTTTGTGATCCTGAAAAATCACTTCACCTAAAGAAACTTAAGTTTTCTCATCTGTTAAAATGAGGATAATAACTCCTACTTCCCAAAGTTGTTATAATCAAATAATACGTAAAGTCCTTGGTAAATGTAAATTGATGTATAAATACTAGCTTTTGTAAAGTCTAGAGTATCTTGAGTAATGTTTATTTTTCAGGCTTTTAAAAAATGTTATATGTCCAACTTTAAAAAAGGATGGATACTTTATCTGTGATTTTATTGAAATAGGGAAATTCTAGATGAGGGAATTGTGACCAATGAAGTCTGCAATTTATATTCTTAGAGAATTGCCTAGAGCACTGAGAGTTAAGCAAACAACTTCATGATTACCTAAAACTGTATGGCAGAGATGAGACTTGAATCATGGCTTTGAGGTTCTATTTACTCTGCAAAACTATTTCTCTTTAATTTTAAATAACAAATGTAAAGAAACACATTAATAGTTATATATACTAAATGAATTTTGACAGTCATGTCCATAAATAATCTTTTCCTTCGATATTAGATTTTTTCTTTAATTGTTTCATCTTGCATGTATGTGTAATTCTTTTTTCCTTTCTTTTTCTTTTTTTTAAACTTCTCTTAGCAATCAGTCTTCTGTTGCCAGGTTTTTTTTTTTTTTTTGCTTCAAATGGATCCCTCTTATTAATCACTTTTCTTTTCCTCCAATCTCACCCATTCTTCTTTTCCTTATTCTCCTTCTCTCTCCCCAATTCTTTTTTAAGATCATTAAATTATAACAACCACTCGTGAACCCTCTCCACCCTGTTGATGATTGGGTTCTAATATGACACATGTGTATCATCTCCCTATTTTAGAATATTAACAGTTCCTCTGTGTTTTATCCCTTATTTTTGCTTGCTCATATTTATCTTTTAATGTTACACTTGACTCCTGCATTTGTTGAGAGTTTCTACATAGCTCAGGCTTTTTCATTAGTAATGCTGGGAAGTCCTCTTTTTCATTAAAGATCCATTTCCCACGCCCACTCTCACCCCCACAATAGCATTATATTCATTGTTGTTGGGTAAAGTTAATCTTGAATTTAAGACAATTTCTTTTGACTTCTGGAATATTGTATTTCCAAGTCTCCATTTTTAGTAGTGTCTGCTAAAACTTGTCTGAATCTAATTGTTGGTCCTCTTTACTTGAATTCTTTCTTTTTGGCTACTTGAAGAATTTTTTTCTTTGATCTCCAATCTCAGGATTTGAGACATATTGTAGCTGGGATATTTCACTTTGGTTTTCTTTTAGGAGAGATTTTTAAAATTTCTACTTTGACTTCTATTTTTAAGAGGTTTGGGACGTTACCTTTTATGATTTCTTTAAATGTGATGTCTAGTCCTTTTTTTGGTCATAGGTTTCAGGTAGTTCAATGATTCTTAACTTAGTTTTACTTGATCTCATAGTCCAGTTTCCTCTATACTCACTTTACCATGCTACCCCTCTGGATATTGACATTTTATATTTCTTCTTCTGATGGCTATTCATATAGTTTGACCACTTAAATCAGTTAGAGAATGACTCTTGGTTTTGATGTTTTTAACCAGTTACTTACATGTCTTAGCTATCAAACTTATATCTGAGGTACTTTATGTGAAATTTTTTCTTAATCAACATTTTCTCTCTTTCTACATAAATTGGTTTTGGGCAAAGTTTTTCAATTTCATATAACCAAAATTGGCCATTTTATCTTTTATGAAGTCTTTTATATTATATTTATTTCTTCAGACCATAAATATGAAAGGTGCTTTTTTTAATTTTTAAAAATTTCCCATGATGCTACTTTCTCTAGGACTTGTCTTGATATATTACAAACCATCTAATTTTTTTATTAGAGTCTACTTTAAATATAGCCATCTCCTATGAAAATTATTTAGATAACTTCTATTATTTCTTTAATGTGAAAACTCTCTCAATAGGTATATATGATGCTGTTCTTCTACAGCATTTGGGTCTTTTTTTCTGTAAATCTTAGATAAGTCTACCCAAAGTATTGAAGGCCTTCTTTAAGACTTGAAAGGAATATCAGAGTAGGATTTAGGTTGTTATTATTATCCCTCCCACCCTCAAGTGACCAGTGTACATTCTTGATGTATCACACATGATGGGGATATAGTATTTTATTCCACTTATCATGCACAAGTAAATAGGTTACAGCCTACTTGTACTATGCATCTTTCCAGTGGGTCATCATTTGCAGTTTAGCTAAAATGTATTAGTGATACAGAATTATATTTTGAATTAAATGTTAAGCCCTGTGATTAAATCTTTACAATCTTATCATCGTTTTTCTTTCTAAGTAAAGAATATAGTTGCATTGTTTTAAATATTGTTGTCTATACAGTCTATACAGTTTGGTTACTGCTAAATCTCATCAAAATTTATCTTCTGTTTTTTAAAAATACTACTTATTAAAATTTTACTTTTAATGATTGTTCATTAATCCTTAACAGTGGCCTCAACCTTGCACCTGTTGCAAGACTGAGAGGTACTTGGGAGAAACTGCCAAGCAAATACGAAAAACACTTTCAAGATCTTCAAGATCTTTTTGATCCATCTAGAAACATGGCGAAGTATCGAAATATCCTTAGTAATCAAAGTATGCAACCTCCAATTATTCCACTCTTTCCTATTGTCAAGAAGGATATTACATTTCTGCATGAAGGTATTTCAATCATAAAAATAATCAAATAAAATAATGTTACCAAATAATCTTTTGAGAGTTCTATTTCCAGTGTTCTATAATATAGAGAAACCAAATATATAAAGACCCTGGAGGTTTTTCATAATTGAAATAAATGTTGGTGTAAGTAATAGAAGAGATTCATTTTTAACATGTTGCACATGCAACTTTTTCATTCTAAAATTGGGTTTAAATTGTCCTTGATCTTTTAGCTACAGAACTCACTGAAATAATAATTTGTTGTCTCTTCCAGTCCAAAAAGTACAAAAAGAAAACCTGGAGTTTTCTCCCATTTACTTTTCCAAGTAAAGTTTTCATTTTCCAAATGAGGAAGTAGTACTCAGAATTATTTTCTTGACTCACTTTTGTAAAATAGCTCTTAGTGGTCCCAATGATCAAATGTGCTGGGATCAATTTTCTGAAGCATAGATTTTTCTAGTTTTAGTAATTATACTATTTAGAAACTAGACCATTAAGAAACTAAATCTAGGACAGTGCTATGAACAGAATTTACCCTATAAATCAGACCACCAGAGTCTGCTCATGAGGAGCCAAGCCATGGGATTCTGAAATTTCCTGTATTCTTCAGTTTTACTCTATACTTCAGTTTTACTCTCTCTACTTCTTTATTTCAGGGGTTTGGTCTAGGTTTTTTAACAGACTTGATGGTCTCTTCTTAATGCTTGTATTGATCTCAAATTTCCAGTGCTTAATTATTTTCTTTTTAATAAAAGATGCTTCTTTGGAATAGTATTCAACTCTTTGATCAGAAAGCTATTCAACTGCTGCTTTAAAGAATATAGGACTGAGCTAGGTAAATGCTTAAGAAATATACTTATAGGATGTCCTGGGTTATTGTATAAGCCTGCAACATAGTAATTTGATTGCTTGAAAGAATTAATGCAGATGTCACACTTACCATTAGCATTACCTTAAGCAACAAGAGAGTTGATCTTTTCCTGAGATAAATAATAGGTATCAACTCTTACCTAGCATATGAAATAACTGTAAAATAAGTAAATTGATTAGTCCCTTAGGGCCCAGAAGAATAAATTTTGTACTGTTAATATTTTCTGCCTAATAATAAATTACTTCATAGGAATGGGTTTAAGTAGTTATAGAAGTTATTTTGTCCTTTTGTTCAAAAGCTGTAGAGTACATATAGCTCTCTCTGGCCTTCCTAAAACTGCTTTCATTTTATAGGAAATGATTCCAAGGTAGATGGCTTAGTAAACTTTGAGAAGCTAAGAATGATTGCCAAAGAAATTCGTCAAGTTGTCCGAATGACTTCTGCTAACATGGATCCTGCTGTAATGTTCCGACAAAGGTATAGAGTGAAATATAAACATTATGTTCAGTGAATTAAAGACTTGAGACAAAGTTTTGTATAGTTCTGGTTTTAAATAGAATTATCATTAATTTTCAATTCATATGAACTGCCATAATTTTTAAAAAATAATTTTTTCTTAGTTCTTAAGATAAGCTTACTATGTTACCTTGTTTTAACCTGGTGTACAATTCCTTGGTCAATATTTGTTTACTTTTTTGTTTCTCCTACATTTAAAAATTTCAAAGCCTATAAGCACTTTTTAAAGTTTTTGTATTATTATTCATTATTTGTTGACACTTCTTTAGGATACTTGATGAAACTTAAGGATATTTGTTGAACAGCAGATTTCATAATCAGTACTGACCATTTTTGACTATACACTTAACCAAGAAGTATTTGATTGTATTATTAGCATAATAAATAAAACTTTCAAAGACTTTTAAATTTTTAATTATTTACAATTAATAATTTATGCATATGATAAGTTTAAAGGAGCCATTGAACTTTGTTTGATAAGACATATTATTAAATAGGTTAGTGTACATTTATGGCTTTAGTCAAGTCTCCATTTCTTACTCATGTCCTGGACATAGTAACTGATTTAAAATTGGAATGGAAAGCACCAAAGCCACAAAAATTAAATTGGAGGCAGGCATAACCTTGTTGATTCTTTTTTCCTTTTGTTTTCTCCTTCTTTCATTTTTTTAAACATAGATAGCACTTTTCTGTTTTTAAAATCAATATACCTATTCTCATATAGAATTGTTGTATAGAGGGCATCACTGAGGAGGGTCACCAAATCCTTGTAGCTTCTTCTTGGATTCTTGTCTCATGGCTCTGCATTCTCTTTGCTTGTATATATGCCATGGAGTTTTTTTTTTTTAAAGTAGGTGATATGATTGGATCTGTTGTTAAAAAAACAGACTGCTCTGAGTATAAAGAATAATTCAGGAGGCGGCTAGATGGTATAGTGGATAGAGCATTGGCCCTAGAATCAAGAGGATCTAAATTTAAATCCAACCCCAGATATTTAAACACTTCCTAGCCTGGGCAAGCCACTTAATCCCAATTGCCTCACCAAAAAATAAAAATTAAAAAAAAAATTAGGAATGGGCCCAACAGGGAACAGACTTGAGAAATGCAGAAATTACTATGTGTAAAACTGTAAAGACAGACTTAACTGAATGATGGGTGAGGAGAGGGAAGAAGATAAAGAATGTCAAGGGTACTCTTCATATACTATAATTGTATATATATTCAAAAACAAAGTAAGATACTTTGATGGATAATTATTTGTGATCTTTTTGAAACTACTCTATTTGGTAGCTATACCTTCCCCGTTTTAAATGGTAACATGTACAAAGTCCACATAATTTTCCTTGCTTAAGAAATCAAAACTTTGGCCTCTTTTATTTCATTTGCAATCAAAAGTTCTCAAATTGTGGCTTTAAAAAACTTGATTTCATTGGGCATATCTTGAGTTCAAATCTAACCTATGGACACTTAATTAGCTGTGTGGTCAGCATGAGTTTTTCAACTGTAAAGTAAGGATAATAATACAACCTATTATTAAACCACAGAATTGTTTAAAGGAACAAATTGATAATAATCCTAAAAAGTACCCAAATACATAACAGACTCTAACTTATTGCTTATTGCCTCTCTTCCCCTCTTTTTCCCTATAACCCTAAGTTTGAGTAATTTATTGCAAAATATATTAAGAAGAGAATTTTTAACTTTAAAATGAAATTCTGAAGTCTGTTTATGTAGTTTCTACCCCTATAACATGTCTCTAAATATTATGCCTACTATGAATTACCAATGATATACCTTAGAACAAGAAAATTAGGTATTTAAAATATTATCATATTAAAATACTGTTTTTCCTAACTTTTTAAAAACCATGTATTGGTCCCCAAACTTATATATGTTAAATACTGTGTGTTTCATGTTCTCTACATGTTGTAAATCATCATTCCACCTCATCTCCCCACCCTCATGTTCCATTAAAATCATTTCACTGTTAGGAAACAAGTTTTTTCCTGATAAAGTTTCTTCTTTGTTCTGTCTGGATAGTTTCTTTGACTCTTATCTATGATCTTTCTCCTGTGCTTTCCTATTCAAACATGTGCTTGAATGTTTATGGGTCTTGCTTACAGGAAGAAGAGGTGGAGGAGTTTGGGGTAAGTGTAGAAATGAATGCATTTAAGATAAAAGTTATGCAACCCTTAACATATTGCATCCTTCTCATTAGTGCATGCATATAAAACAGCATGCATTGTATTAACCTTGTAATTCTGCATTTTGGATAAATGCCCTTTCCTTAAAGGACACAAAAGTGGTGGTAATAGAGCTCCTGTTTTCCTTTTAAATTTCTGTGTCAGGCTTCTATATCTTAGAGAATAACTTTGTTCAGAAGGTTTTTAAGTCTATATTACTATAACATATTTAATGAAAGTAGATGAATTTCAGAGATTTCTATTTAAAGAAATAAAGAGTAATCAGAATGAAAACCTTTTGGAAAAGGCTTTTTTAAAAAACCCTGGGCACATCTTAAAGGGCATCTCATATATGCTTTTAAATGATTCCTTTTATTTTTATTTTATTTTTTTATTAAAGCTTTTTATTTGTGTAACATATGTATGGGTAGTTCCCCAGCATTGATCTTTACAAAGCTCTCCATTACAACTTTTACCCCCAGTCCCCTCCCCTCCCTTAGATGGCAGGAAGTCCACTACATGTTAATAATGTTGAAATACTTGACAAGTTACGCAAGAAAGATCCTATCTACAAGAAAAAAAAAAGAAAATCAGAGAAAGGCAACACAGTGCAAACAAATATCAATAGAGATCATGAAAATGTTACGTTGTGGTCCATATTTCATATCCCTCTCTCTGGGTGTATACGTTTTCTTCAGTGAACAACTGGAACAGGTTTGAGACAATTCTTTGTTGCAGAGAGCCATCCATCAGAATTGATCATCATGTAATATTGTTGTTGCTGTGTATAATGATCTCCTGGTTCTGCTCGTTTCACTCAGCATCAGTTCATGCAAGTCTTTCCAGGCCTCTCTGAAATCGTCCTGCTGGTCGTTTCTTACAGAGCAATAATATTCCATAACATTCATATACCATAATTTATTCAGCCACTCTCCAATTGATGGGCATCCCTTCAGTTTCCAGTTTCTAGCCACTACAAAAAGGGCTGCCACTAACATTCTTGCACATGTGGGTCCCTTTCCCTCCTCTAAGATCTCTTTGGGATATAGGCTCGATAGAAACACTGCTGAGTCAAAGGGTATATCCACAGTTTGATAACTTTTTGAGCGTAGCTCCAAATTGCTCTCCAGAATGGTTGGATCCGCTCACAACTCCACCAACAATGTATCAGTGTCCCAGTTTTCCCACATCCCCTCCAATATTCATCGTTATTTTTTCCTGTCATTTTAGCCAATCTGACAGGTGTGTAGTGGTACCTCAGAGTTGTCTTAATTTGCATTTCTCTGATCAATAGTGATATGGAGCAACTTTTCATATGACTAGAGATGATTTTAATTTCATCATCTGAAAATTGTTCATATCCTTTGACCACTTATCTATTGAAGAGTGGCTTGAATTCTTATATATATGAGACAATTCTCTATATATTTTAGAAATGAGGCCTTTATCAGAACCATTAAATGTAAAGATGATTTCCCAATTTGATGCTTCCCTCCTAATCTTGTCTGCATTAGTTTTATTTGTACAGAAACTTTTTAACTTAATATAATCAAAATTATCCATCTGGTCTTCAATTAGGAGTTCCAGATCTTCTTTGGACATAAATTTATTCTATCTCCACAGGTCTGAGAGGTAAACTATATTACGTTCCTCTAACTTGCTTACAAAATCACTCTTTATATCCAGATCTTGAAACCATTTAGATCTTATCTTGGTATGTGGTGTTAGGTATGGGTCAAGCACTAATTTCTTCCACACTAGTTTCCAATTTTCCCAGCAATTTTTGCCGAATAGTGACTACTTATCCCAAAAGCTGGGGTCTTTGGGTTTATCAAACACTAAATTGTTAAGGTTATTGCCTAGATTGTCCTGATAACTTATCCTGTGCCACTGATCGACTGCTCTATTTCTTAGCCAGTACCAAATGGTTTTGATGACCACTGCTTTATAATATAGCTTTAGATCTGGTATAGCAAGGCCACCTTCATCTGCCTTTTTTTTTCATTAATCCCTTTGAAATCCTTGACCTTTTGTTCTTCCAAATGAAATTTGCTACTATTTTTTCTAGATCTGTAAAATAATTTCTTGGGAGTTTGATTGGTATGGCACTAAATAAGTAGATTAGTTTGGGTAGTATTGTCATTTTTATTATGTTC